>BLKR01002807.1:0-176505 GCA_011170035.1 Teleogryllus occipitalis
TTTGTAAAATATGGCGAAAAACATAGCCGTCCGCTCCGAATTTACTGCGCTTCGTGAGCGTAATTCCAAGCAGTTGGATATTTCGTAAGTCAGAAGAATTTGTATACTATTTCATATTTCTTGGTTCATTTCTTACAATCGAGCTTTGGTTATACGTTTACAAATTAATCTTTCAGAAATTATTTAAAACCTATTTTAAATTGCAGTCTTTAATTGAGTTAAATATGAAAACGAATAGATGATTTCGTTTTCCATAATAAGATGTGGTAATGAAGAGTAATGTATGTAAAAACCAAGTAGTTTTGATAAATAAAACAATATTATATTAATTATTATATTTTTCTATCCATTTCATTTTCTTGTCAGCAGTATCACCAACGTTAATTTGTAAAATGTGTATCCCATACGAAATAGCGGTCATTGTTTTTTGTTGCAATTCATTGTTGTAACGCTGCCCTGTTAACAGAGGGCGATAGTGACGGCTACCTTTCGTTCGCGCTAATAATTTTATTTACGGATAAAATACGCAACGCGCATCGTTGGTATATTTATGTAGAACGCGAATACACTGAAATCAATAGCAGAAAACTTTTCGTTTAAACGCTTGAGTTTAAAATAATATATACATTTTTCATGCTTCGTTTGTTTAAGAATTTTTCAAATGGTAATTGAAATGTGAGACAGAAATTGTCATTATATTATTACACAACCAATAACAATATCGCGAGAAAGTGCATGCTATTGTAGCACCACTGGTTTGTAAATAAATGCATAAACATTCGGTATTCAAGGAATGATGAACGACTTAAGATGTCCCTCGAGGTCCCTTACCTGACAGTGAGATAGGCAACCCGTCGGTTACATGTGTGTTTGTCTTTGGAGGTTGCAGCATCACTAAATGAAATTTTACGTCCGGATCACGAAGCATCACAAAACATCCCGTTCCTCATATCGTAAGCTGGTGAATGCATAAAAGGGTAAGAATAAAACGTCTATTTCCCCCTAATAGTCAAATATTCCGTCAGATGTATTTTAATTACTTAGGCTATTTTGAATAATGAAATATTCTCCAAAATTGATATTCCCGGACTTATTTATGAACTCGAAACCCTGTGACTTTGAAATTGATATTTTTTATATTTGGAAGTACTAAAAATGATGTCGCAACGATATTTTCATAATTTCCTGAAAATTGCTCCTTTCTGAAATATTTGTTTTCTGCGGATAACGACTAACGCTATTACCTACAACTATAATATTGAATATAGATATATTCTTCCTTAATGAAATTTGTTGTTCAAGACAACTTGAAAAGTCATGTAGAGTTTTGCAAAAATATAAGTAGTTTCGCGTAATGTTGAGTGAAGTATAGGCAATTTTTAAACAATAATTTCCACAAAAAGCAAGTTTAAATATTTTCTTTAATATTTTCCCTCGTATGTAGCAAAGGACAGTAAAATGGTATCATTTTAGTCACCCTCTCTGTATTTCCAAAAAAATAAACATTACAAAAGTACAATATTGAAAATACAATTTTTTCCTTGATCTTTTAAAAAAAGATCATGTACATTTTCTTTAATTAGTTGTTTTCGCGTAATTTCTTATTGAAGGCATTGCATTTTTTCTTTTGTTTTCTTAAAAGACGTTCTAAATTAATTCTTTAAATTTCTTTCCATGAAATTAACAATAAACTCTTAAAAAGTGGAGTGAGTATCATTTTCTTTGAAGTTTCTGAATTTCCAAAAATTGCAAATGTGATACATAAAGGGATAAAATTTGTCCTGTTGCAGCTTCATTAGATTTGTTTTCATTCGTAGGCCCCTTACCATTGAAATGAAACTTTTAAAATACTGTAGAAGAACAAAACCTTAATATGGAAATGTTGTGAGAAACATTTGGAGGGTTTTTTTAAAAAAAACTTATTGACATGAAACTTTCAAAATAATTTAGAAGAGCACACTGTTCATTAATAAGGAAATATTGGGCGTGAATTTGGAATTCTTTAAATGTCGTTAGAGCGTTAGTTAGAAAATGCGCTATTTTGAGTTCATTTACAAAAAAAAATTTGAAATTTCGAGATCCAGATTGATCAAAGAATGTTCATTTTTGAGAGTATTAGACATCAGTGTTGTTCACAGGATGACAGAAGCGGAAACAGACAGACGGACGGACGGTTAGACGGATACGTTTTCGAAAACAAACTTTTCCAGCATTATGGTTTCCAAAATTGAATTTTCGTCCAAACCTCGACTTTAACGAAACATTTTTTATTTATATATCGACCATATTTAACTACTTATACACACTATGCGAGGAGAATACCAGAATATAACAGAACTGGCTGATAATATATTCAATAAAAATTCGATAACTTGCGGTATATTTTTTAATTATTTAAGGTCGACATTCAACGCCTAAAATCATTTCATGATCTTTGCAATTAACATTGGTTTTGTAACTTTGGGGTTACTCTAGCGGAACTCGCATGCAGTCACACACAAACATCCATGCCCCGGGCGGGGTTCGAACCCGCGACCCTACAATCTTAGCGACGTCGGCTAGCCAGGCCCGCACATGGGATATTTGCAGGCACAAAACATGGGAAGGTCGAAGAGAGCCCAAAACTCCACATCGTGAGGGTGAAATTAGAAGGAAGAAGGAGGGAAGCGGAGAGGTCAACAAGCCTAGGCGCGGGCGGGTTGTGGTTTGTGGAGCTCCCCCGCCCGTGGATCAGGCGTCGTTGGGTGGCTTCGGAGTCCTGCACCGCCGCGGCGCCTCGGGGGGGGGGCAGTGCCCGAGGGCGATCCCGAACTGCAGTTGGATTTCAGCACAGTCCATTTAGGAAAATGAGGACATGTCTTATTTTAAAAAAACAGAACACTTTCTTATAAAATATTTTAATACAATAATTTGCTTTTCTTAAAGACAAAAATACTTTCTACTAACAAAAATACATCAATCATTATCATTACTTTCACGCAATATGCCTAGTTCATTACGAGTATCATTACTATCCTCTCCATTTTCATCCTAGAAGTATTTGGTGGATGATTCCCTCAACAATTAAAACTTTGCTTTTCTTAAAATGCCTTGTTATAAACACATTAAACATTTAAGTATGTGTTTAAAAAGGCTTTTCTTTTTGGCATTCTGCTCAAAATATGAACACTCCAGAGTAGTATTCACTCCACATCCCAGCAGAAAAACATTGACACCACAAAGTACAGAATCTATAAACAGTATCATCATACAATACGTTGTAAAATGATGTATCAGCTGATGGCAGCTTTGTCGAATTTCATGGAGAAAAGGACGTATATATAGTTGATCTATAAATTTTGGAGGTTATTAGGCGAGATAGCTGAAGTTAAATGTCCTTTATTTATTCAATGAAATGTTGATATTGGGGACTCCAAAAACGTTGAAACAAGCGCAGTATTTTTCGTACATCATACGTCTAGTTTGTATATAAAAGTAGTATCTCCTTTCCTAAGGTGACCAGACGTCCCGTATTAGCCGAACAGTCCCTTTTTGTGTACCTGTCCCGTATTGTACTTTCTCGCAACAGAGTAGAGAGAAAGTTACGTAATGCTACGTGAAAAAACCGGCGAATTTTCGGTAGAAAAACTTTTTTACAAGTCTCTGGGAACGAAAAAGTGAATAAATCCAGTTGCTAAATTAAGAAAAGATCCTCTATCACGTGGTGTGTGGCCAAAATTGATGTTTTGTGGGACCTTGATACCGAAAAATCGAATGAGGGCAAAGCCCCCGTCCGTCCGTAAACAACGCTAGAGGCTAAATGGTTCAGTCGATTTTCTCTAAAATTGATATTCTCGATCTCGCCAATCGATCTGGCTGATGTCGCGGCCCCTAGAATTTGAAACCAATATTTTAATTTTGGGAGTACTTTACATGAAGCCCCTGGGACATTTTCCAAATTTTCAAAAAAGGGGCTACATCATATTTTATTAATTTTGTTGTTGGATAGTGCGAAGAACGTTTAAAAGAAAGGCGTAAGTCTCATGTTCGTTGAAAACACTATTTTTTCGAAAATTGAAGAGTTCAAAATTTTTTCGGAGTCTTCCTACAACTAAAATATTAAAGACAGAGATTTTCTCATAATAAAATCATAATCTCATTCTGAAGTCAGAACATGTACAATTTTTCGAATATTTGAGTACTTTTGGCGCAATTTTGCATGAAAACAGGGCGAGAAAGTACGTGCTGTTTCAGCACCACTAGTTTTTTTTAAGGAAAACGGAACGGTAAAATGTTCTGTTTGTGTGACAATGACATGAAGTTCCGTCAACAATTTAAATTTATCAAATGTATTCGGTTGGGTTTGCATCAGTCTTTAAACTAGTGGTGCTAAAACAGCACTATTGTCTTAAATTTTAATGAAATGTCATTTTTTCTTTTCACTTTAGATCGCAATTTAGTAAAGGTAAATTAATTTTATGATAATATTAAGGAAATGACTCACTTTTAACTTTCCGTCATTTATCATCGAATAACCCACGTCATTTCTTAACTTTTCCCGTAATTTTTAAAGCATTTTTCGCTAATTTCATTGATTTTAATATCACTATAATGATACTTGCTTCATATAATATTTACGAGATGCAAAAACAATTCTCGAAAGAATTTCTTAGTAGCCTTTTTGATTATTTCATTTATAAATTATTATGTCAACCTTGTGAGTATGTAATTTAAGGTTCTTGTAACGCCTAACAGCGCCATTACCAGTTCGGCCGATTTCGGGATTACTAGACAGATATTTCCTGGTAAAGAACAGTCCAAACCAAAAGATTGCAAACTGAGTTTACTTTAATGAAAGGAAGAATCCTCGATTACATCATTAACATATCCAACAGCTTAAGTTGTTCATCTGAACTGGTTTCGATCAAATGTTTTACGTGATTTTTCTTTGAATTTAGAGCATTTTAAAGATTTTTAAGGAGTTTATAGACATTGAAGTTTGAAGTAATTTTGAACATTGAACATTGAATATTAAACATTTAAGTAAGTTTTCCTTAAAGTTAACGAAATTTGTAAAAATATTATCAAACACAGCACCATTTTCTCCTTTTCACAAAATTTAGGAGTAAGATGGCTGATATATTAACTCTAAGGGTCTGTGTTCGAATCTCGGCGCAGAAAAAATAATTTTGGTGATTGAAAACTTTTTTTCCAGGTATTATAATATTGCGTAGCCGTTTCATGTAATGCACAAGCGAATAAGCTGTTGTAACTCCAGTAGTTACTTTTTCGTGAACGTATTTATAGAGTAATATACGTGGTACAAGGAAAGTTTTGTAATGCTCTGATTTATTGAGATATATACACTGCAATCTTATAATTCCGTAATGTAACTTCCACACTCATTAATCCTATAAAAAAATTAGTATAAAACAAAAAATATCCTTTAAATAGATTTTAACCAATATGGACGTGTTTCACTTTTACATACTAACTCTTCAAAATGACACAAAAATTTATTTTGAGCATATTAGTCGAGTGTGCGTATTCATTAGCAGACTAATAAAACCCGATATTTATTTCAAATTCAACAACCAATAACTTTTCCTGCGGAAGCGTCGTATTTCTACAAACACACACAAAAAACATAAAACGTGGAAGAAAATGAAAGTGGGTATTTGCGGCGCGTCGCGTCCCCTGGCTTTCCACGCGGCGCCTGTCCAGAGGCGTCGCCGGGGGGCGTGTCCCCGGGGGCGGGGGCGGGGCTTAGGCGGCGCCGCCACGGCCGCCTGGGAGCGGGCCGTGCGGGCGCAGGTGGCCGTGGGCGCGGCGGCGTGGGAGCGGACCCGGGTCGCCGCGCCGCGCCGCGCCGGGGCGATGCCAAAGAATACGGCCGGCGTAGTTGACAGCGCGGGCGCCGACGCCAGATCTGGGTCGAACGCAACGTGTTTTATTCATCGCCGTTTTTCAGCTCCGTTGCGTCGCGTTCGGGAGGGGGCGCAATGGCCTCGTTGGTTCGTTTAGCAGATGTTTCATTCATTTGCTTGTTGGCAGGACAAGTAATGATTCGGAAATTAAATTATACTTCAGAATTTTTTTGTTTACTGAAATTTAATGTTCCAATCGAATGACGTATCACACAAGATCCTTCGTAATTAGTTTGTTGTATCTCCCCCCAAAAAACATTCCTTCCCAAATTTATGAAATAAATACTTACAATACAGTTTTGGTCTTTCTGTTTGTACCATTTGAACACCGCATCTCCGCACTTGGTTCCTAACCCGCATGACCCCTTACCCATTTGACCCCTTACTCGCTTGACCCCTTAGCCCTTTGACCCTTACTCGCTTGACCCCTTACCCGCTTGACCCCTGAACTACGTAACCCCTCGCCGCTTCACAGCTCGCCATTTACAGCCTTGGCCGCTAGCGCACTTGTCGCTAACGCGCTTGACATCTTAATACTTATTGTTTCCCCGTTTTAAATGTGTTTACATTATTTTACTGCACATTTGTGTCTTTAGGTATGGCATGATCACACGTGCACTTTCGGTTTTTTAAATGACACTCGGAATTTGAGATCTGGAGAGCCACTCGCATTTTAAACCGATCTTTTGTTTTATGGAAGTACTTTACAAATAGCACTTAGTATATTTGAAATATTTTCTCAAAAATAGCTTCAGTTTTTTCACAAAACTGCTATCATATATGCATTATCTAATTTACAATAAAACTATGTATTCATATTTCATTATTTACTTAAGCAGCAATTTTAGGTGTCATTATAACATTGCCAAGATATTGATTTACTTTTAAAAGCATACATTTTCAATTTCCTTTCGCCCCTTCCGAGCATATCATCCTCTCTCGTTTATCTTCATTAGTTTTTTTATCCTCATACACTGATTTTTTATGTGAATAAAACAATTTATAATTAAAAGAAGTAATTATTCTATATATAATAATTATTATATATTTAATAATAATACATTATAAATATTTTATTTTCTAATTAAAACTACTTATCAGAATTACAGAAAATGTAGTATACCTACGTACGTAAAGAAGGAAATCAAATAAATCATTACGTTTTGTTCCACGGCATCATCCTTATAACACTTCTCTGGGTATCACTTTTTGCCGAAGTACAAAAAATTAAACCAGCATCTCGTATTCTAATACGACTGGAAAATAGAAATAAATATGTATACGAAAGACCTGCGGAAATGCCTTAAAACGGCGCTAGAGTGAGGATTTTCAACGAATGCGCATGCACGCATTTCGGGGAACCAATAGAAGTTTGTAACCATCTACCCGATTGATGTCAATTGTAGTCACAATAAGAAACGAATTACCATAGGTAACACCTCGAGTGCTTTAAAAATTATCGATAGATCTCATTGATATCGATTTAACTGAGAATAGTAGGCAATGCACGAGTGTTATTTAGTAGGACTATTCCACGAATGAAATCACGACCAACAGAGTTCCAAAATGCGCCAAACATTGAAAATAACTGAAATAATGTTAAAATCAAAGATGTTAGGTTATAGTACATACGCGGTTTAAGAACAATCGGATAGAAAAAGAGAGAAATCTTTCGAGATACACCGCCCTGATTGGGGCATTTTATATTATTAACACTATTATTATTTTATACGTTAACACAATTTGTTTTAATTTCACGAGTGGAATAGACATTATAAAATAAGGAAGTATACAAAATGGGATGTGCCTCTCACGGCTATACTCAATATTTTTTTGGAACGTGAAACACCTGTAGAAATCCCAGAACAATCTGCTCCAGCATCTGTACATAAAGCGCAAACATAGAAGGTTGGGTTAGAATAGTGAGAAAGAATAGGTGATGTGGTGCCGCGTATTGTCATGACGGAGATCGCTTCATGATTTAACAAGACGCCTTTACAGAATCCTGAATTGGATGCATCGTAAAATAAGACAGCCAAGTCATGTGGGCTTCGTACTGGCTTCCGCAAGACCCAACCATAAGCGCTGCAGTGAACTTCGAGGTTCTTCTTCTTCTTCCCCTGATGCCTCTCAGCTTCAGGTTAACCATTTGACATAATTCTTTTTGTCTTGTGCCTTGCGCTTCATCTCTCCTAGAGTAGCTCCGCTCCTTTGGCATATATCCTGTATATATGTGTCCCATGTTCCTCCTGGCCTTTCAGGTGGTCTCTTTCCCTCTGACCTGGCTTCGATCATTTGTTTCGGCTTTCTATCCTCTGCTATTTTAGTAACATTTCCGTACCACTTCAGAGCCTTGTTTTCCATTTCTTTGAGTCGCGGGGTAACTTTTAGTTCATCTCTGATTGTATTATTCCTTATTCGATTATTTCTTGTTTTTCCTACTATCCTGCATAGGAATTTCATTTCACAACTGTGACTCTACTTTCTGTTTTCGTATTATGTGGCATACTTTCAGTTCCATATATAAATGTTCGTATATATACGGACTTATAAATTTGAAGCTTTATTTTGGTGCCTACATTCATTTATAGTAAGTTTTTATTTATTTGATAATACGCAGAGTTTGCTTTCTTGACTCTATTATTCAGTTCTTCCTCATATTTCCCGTTTTCCGAAATTATTGTTCCTATATACTCATAGCTTGTTACTTGCTCTATGCTTTCCTCTCTCCACTTGATGTTCATTTCTTCATTTTCTTTGCCTGTATACATTACCCTGCTCTTATTGATGTTTATCTTCATTCTCCTATCCTCCAGTGTATACCCCCACTCAATTCTCATCTCTTGCAGCTCTCTTGGGTTTTTGGCGAGTAATAAAATATCGTCCATACACGCCAATACTTGTATCCATACTGGTCTCATTTTCCAATTTCTAATTTTACGCATTTTAGTACACCTTTTGGTTTGTTTAATAACCTGATCCATAAATATTGTAAATAGTAGAGGGCTCAGTGAATCTCCCTGTTTAACTCCTGTGCCCATTCTAAATTTCCCACTCAGTTGTCCATCCAGCCTTACAGTACCATACACATTTTTATAAATGCTTTTATAATTAAAAGCATTTATATCCCATCATTTTGCTTGAAACCTTTGCTTTCTCCGGTGCATCCCATAGTTCTTTCGTGGGTACTAGTATATCAAATGCTGACTATAAATCTATGAAAGCAGTGCATATTGTCTTCCCCCTACTCACTGTTTTTTCAATTATGCTTCTTTGATTGTAAACTTGGTCTTGTGTTTGTATGTTCTAAAGGCCCCCTGCTCCTGTTTTAAATTTTCTTCTACCTCCGTCCTCAATTTTTCTTCCACTATTCTAGAGTACAATTTACTTACGCAGGATGACAAACAAATGGCCCTGTAATTTTCACAGTTGACAGTGCTCCCCTTTTTATGTAGAGGTACTATTATATTTTATTCCCATTCTCGCGGTATTCTTTCTTCTGTCCATATCTGTTGACACAATGCTGTTATCCATGTCCTTCCCGTTTTCCCAATAAACTTTATGATTTCTGGTGATATTCCATCTGGACCAGCTGCCTTCCCAACTTGAATTTTTCTTATTGCCTCTTCTACATCTCTTTTCGTTATGGAATCCTCTTCCACTTCTGCTCCTCTCCCCTGGTGACTCACTCACCAGGTTCGAATCACCTTCCCCCTCTTTCCCATTTTCCAGTCGCTCATGGAGTTCTTGACTCTAACTCAACTCCCTCCAGTCGCCGGTGGTTGTCCTGTTATTATCATTAAAGATGTTTTCATAATACTTCCTCCAGCTTTCTAGTACTTCTGTCTGTTTTGACTTTAAGTTGTTTGGATGCCTTATGTTTCTGACCATTTTCTTATGTTTCCCTACTAGTCTATTTACTACCTGCCAAAAGTCTCTTGTTCTTATGGTAATTTTCCTCCAATTATGTTGCAAACATTTCCCATGTCTCCGTTTTTGCATTCTTCACTTCTATTTTTGCTCTATTTCTACTTTCTACGTACTTTTCCCAATCTTCTTGCGTTCTTGATACCATATATGCTGCGTATGCTTTCTTTTTTTCTTTACCCATTCCTTGACCACCTCGTTCCACCATCTATTTCTTTTAAAACGCGTATTTACTCTCTTCCTACCACACACCTCTATCGCTGCTTCTAGCATCGTTTCCTTCAGTTTCTTCCTCGATTCCTTCCCTAACCTCTCCCTGTTTCGTTTGCAGTCTTTCTTCAACAGCTTGTTCATATCTTTTCTCACTTTCCTCCATTCCCAATTTTTCACTTTTAATTTTAAAATATTTCTTAAAACGTTCACTAGGTGGTTTTTTAAAACGGGTTTTCATCACCACCAATTTATGTTCCGTGCTTAATTCTGCACTTCTATACACCCTAATATCCGTTACTGCATATCGAAATTCCTCCGTATATGTAAAGTAATCAATCATACTTTTAACTATCATCTGGTTTCATCTTGTTTCAAAGGTGTATTTGCGTATTTTTTGTGCGGAAATCGCGTATTTCTTTTCAGCAATTGATTACCCATATAACATTCTAACATCCTCTCCCAATTATCATTCCTTGTTTTCTCCACTCCATATTTCCCCATACTACCATTTCCTTTCCGCGCATCCAATCCTATTCGGGCATTCCAGTCTCCAATTATCACCACATGGTCACTCGTCCCTTGTGCTTGTTCTATTACTCTCTGAAGTTGGGAATAGAATATTTCCTTTTCTATTATATCTTTATCTTCGGGGGTTGTATATATACTCACCAGTGCCACTCTTTCCTTTAATTGTATGTCCACTCTCATAATTCTTACACTTACCGGTTCCCAATTTATCACTCTCTTATTAATTTCCGGGTTCACGATAATGCGTTCTCTCCTAACTGCCCTTGTTTTAATATTCACTCCGTTATATCTCATTACTTACCCTTTATGCCATTCCATCTCTTCTACTCCCATCTTTTTAACTTCACTAATACCAAAAATCTTTAAATTGTACTTTTTAATTTCTTCTACTATTTGCACTTCCTTCCCTGTTATTGATGTAATATTCCATACGCCAATATTCATGTCCAATTCCTTGCGCGGTCGTCTAAGTTGTCTTTCTTGTCCGAGGCTATTTCAGTTTCTCTGAATCTGCTATAAGAGTGAGTGGGTGATTGGCCCTACGTCACTCTGCCCAGTGGGGATGTCCCCTTTGCGCCTCTGGACCAGCGTGATTTTCTTCGGGGTTTTCTCCCCTAGCCTTTAGAGATCCCTCTCCTCCCTGCAAGGCAGCATGTTAGTTTTCTCTCAGGATTTTCTTCCCTTAGCATTTGGAGATCCCTCTACTCCCTGCAAGGCAGCATGTTAATTTTCTGTCAGAGTTTCCTTCCCTTGGCATTTGGAGATCCTTCTCCTCTCTACAAGGCAGCAGGTTGGTTTTCTGTCAGGGTTTCCTTCCCTTATCCCAATGCTCCCGTTTTCAGGCGCCGGAGACTCGCCCTCGCCCTGCTCTCATTAGCTGCTCTCCAAGCTCTCACCTTAGAGAGCACCCAGGGGCCGCCACGGGGAGGAGAGAGCAGGACTTGCTGACCCTTCACCCAAATCGGGTATCCCCATTACAGGGGGGTATTACTGGTGTTTTAATGGTGTTTACTTGTGAGCATAGGTAAACCCCCGCCAGGCCCAAGTCAGCCATCTGACCCCCAACTTCGAGGTTCAAAGGGGGCAAATCCTTAAACATATTGAGATTAATTATACTCATCTCATTGACAATACGAGATAATATTAATAAATTCAAAAGACAAAACAACGGAACTATGAAACCGTAACGAAGATTAAGATGAAAATAAAATAGGAACCCGTGTTCGGGACGAGGTAGACAGAAGACAGAAGACAGAACTAAAGAAAGAAAAAACTTCAGTGCATTTTGTGAAAAGTGAGGACATACTTATAACTAAAACTTTAATTTAATGGTTTTGATATAATAAAATAACGGCTAAAGGAATTTGTGAATTGTAGCGCAGGTATTTTGTTACAAATGAAAAGTCGCAGAACTAAGCAATAAGAAACGTACTTGACAGTGATCTGCGCCACGTCATAAAACAATGGATATTCAAGAGATGCATTGTTCACTGTTATGACAGAGGAGACGAGATGATATAGCAAAGCAGTACGGACACAAGCAGTGAAGTAGTGAAGTGAAGTACAAGCAGTGGAGTAGTGAAGTACAAGCAGTGAAAAGTTCGAACCTACGTTCATATATTTTTAAAGTTTGAGTAATGGAATTGGAGTAGTTTAATACGTCGAGTTATGAACATAAAGATTTCAATTTCGAGTAAGTTTACACATTTATTAAAAGTTTAATTATAAAGTGAAAATTAAAAATTATATCGGAATTTTTCGAGATTGGAGAACGAGAGGCAGCTGGGCGAAGCCTGTGAAAATGTAGTACAAATGTTACGACCGGGCAATTAATGACGCATAAATTAGTAAAAATTAGAAAGAATAATTGTTTAAGTTGACAAGAACAGTTGAAGTGCGTCCATTTTGTAAATAAGACGGTCACGCGAGGATATGGCCTCGGCGAATGATCGGGCCAAATGTAACGAAAGGCCACGGATGCCGGGGAAGTCTAGACAGGTGGTCGGCAGAATCGCCGAAGAGGGAAGGTGGCTTATCGCTACCAGAAAGTTTAAATTGTACTCACGTTGTAGTAGATGCTTTGAGGCATTCTTGACATCTACGCAAGTTCTGGTTCATTCGGTAAAATAGGTTCTGTGGTATTTCAGAGATCTTTTTCTGTATATTATACCGTCATTCCTCCGTGTGGGTAATTTGTCGCGTATATGCGCTCTTTCAGGAATCTCCAAAGAAATAAATTGCACGTTGTCAGAACAGGAGAGCGTGCAGGCCTCAAACCAAGTGTGATAATTCTTTCTCCAGAAACGGTGTGTAAACTCTTAAGAAAACTGAAGTACTGTGTGCGGTTGCGGAGTCCTATTGAAAATGACCGTAATTACGCTCTTCATTTGTCAACATTTGAAAGAAAGGCTCCAGGATAGATGCGCATAACACATTGACACATTTTTCGTATGCGTCATACACAAACACTTTTTGTTTGAGAGAGAACTTCGAGCGAGCCATCACAAACGGACTACTGAACGAGACTGAAAAGCATACCTTTTACGGGCGAGACCTTGAACAGCGGTCATAAGGGTGATGAGCGCACGGTTCCTCAGAGAATTTTCAATATCGCGGCACACTAATAAAATAGTCGCACTGTAAATATTCAGGGTGATTCAGTCTTCGTTGTTAATACGCTAGGACCGTAATGTACAGACTGAATTTGACAAAATTGGATATTTTTCGTCGTTTTGTTTTGTACATAATTAACATTAAACTTTGGACTATGCGTTTGTTCTCATGTAGCACGGGCTACGGCAAGTGAGCGACCGGCTTCACCTCGCGTTAGGACTCGCCACTTCTCTGGAAAACGTAATTGCCTATACTATCCGAGAAGCCCCGGGGTGAGCACAAGGCAAATAGAGCGCGAGGTCTGGGCATCGCCGTCCCTCGTTTGGCGAACGTCACCGGCCTTGCATGGCATGCGGAGAGTTTACGGCTTTTCCATTTCCAGCGGGTGCAGCATTTGCGCAGTTCAGACTCATAAAGCCGCTTTCAATTCTCCAGGCATTTCCTGCGCAAATGCAAAAAAACTAGGAATTTCGTTCTGTGGGCAGATGAAGCGTGTTTTACAAGAACCTGCACAATTAATGTGCATAATTTGCATGTGAGAGCTGAGGAAAATCCGCATGTTGCATGGCTCACCAAAAACAATTTCTGTAAATGTCACGGTTGGCCTTGTATACGAATTTATCCTCAGTCCTCATTTCTTACTCGAGCATTTAAGAGGCGTTCAGTATCTGAATTTTATAACTCGGTCCCGGGGTTAATGAAAGACCGCGTTTATGCTACCGAAGTCGAGGATCGTGATGACCTTCGGCGCATTGAAAGCGTGGCGGCAGAAATAGAGGTACAACCCGGCAAAGTTGTGCGGGTCATAGAGGCTGTGCGGCGCAGATGTCTATCTTACGTTCACTCAGCACGAGGCCATTTTGAACACTTGTAGAGCCCACGTTACACGAGGTAAAAATGCGAAAGTTTGGCTGCATAGCAAATATCATAAGCTATCCTAAACAACGCTTAAATAATAGATTTTGTCTCTCTTTTCATATTCATTAATTAAGTAGGTAATAATAGCAACAGGGAACAATATTTAATGTAATATTTGGGCTACTTTTATGCAAAAACCGACCAATGAAAAAAAAACTTTTTTTTCAAAATTTTGAAGAGTGTTTACTCTATTTTCTTTTGCACACGTGAATAACTTAGTGTACTCTATCACAGGTTCCTGAATGGGCAACGATGACTGAATATCCTATATCTATATCTATATATTGTCCTTAGAAAAAAATCCTGCAACATGCAAAATAATAAAACAGCTTCTGAATTGCTGCTATCAAAGTTGTGATTCTCTTTCACAAACGTTGATCATGAACATTCTGTCAAGTGTAATTGTTATACACATTTATTTATAATCATCGCCTTATTAAATCGATTTTAGCTAGTAAACCATTCTAAAACAGAAAATGAAAACTGTTGAAAGCTTTTATTAAACATTTTGAAAATTATTTAATAACATTTCGCTAACAGTTCTCCAATTAGATAGATTGAAACATAAATATCTCGTTTTCCTCCCTCAACATTACGTTCAATCCGGAGAACGATGTCATTTTTCTCTCAGTGAATAAAGTAATTTTTTTCCTTTGAGAAAATATTTTTGTTACTGCCAACAACTCTTTGCATTCTTTTTACTTTACGGATATTTTCACCTAGTCGGTTTTAACATAGTTATTTTAACACGATATATCAACTCGCGAGTTTCGTAGAAAACACTCATGAAAATGTACCTTCATTTCTTTATTACGATTCGCAAATGTGTTTGTTTATCCAGCGCATAACGATAAATCCACGTGTCAGACTCCGTTACGCTTGGTTCAAAGGCGAAATCCACACGTGATGATCACCCGTGCAACAGTTGCACAAATCACGACTCGGCTTGTAACTCTCATTAGAGGGAATCGCGCTTCAGGTAAAGCCAGAGTAGGAGAGAAATGAAAAAGAAGAATACCGAAAAACTAAATATAAAGAGTATACTAAGAGATATGGTCAGACAAAAATAATGATGTAGAAAAATGTAAATAAGTGGAAAATAACGGGAAATGTGTACCCCTAAAAACAGAGGTAAGAGAGAAAGAGAAATCGCGAATAGTCGTGTTGTTAGGTCAATATTTCATTAAGTGCACGATCAACATTCGTTTCCGAGAGCAATAAAAAGGGAGAACACATCAATTCATTGTACATGCATTCCAGGCGTTTGCAATTTGCGCCGTCAAATGTACCGGCTTAGGTGGCTCAGGTTATTAATGCATGTCACAGCAATTCCTCTGACCGGGAGGTCCTCGGGTTCGAGTCTCGACGGTGGCAGGACTTTCGACTCTAGCAACATATCTAGGTCGAATTCAGCCGCTGCGCAACCCCGAGGAGACTTCTAAAGACCGGCTGCTTGGATCGGTAGATTTCCGTGGTTTCTCCACGATGAATGTCGGAGCAATTCTCTGACAAAAGGGCCAAGGAACGCGCACGATCTCTCCTTCCTCTTCCTTGTCCTATCTTCTCCCTTAGGCCTCATTCACAATACAAATTTAAACGTAACGTAATGCTGTAAACTTAGCCGTAAAATTTACACGTAAAAATAAGCATTCACAATGACGAACGTAAGCTGGAACGTAAGTTTCGCCTGAACCAATCACAATTCAACGTACTGAAACTTGAACGATACGTTTCCAGCACGGTGGAAAGATCTTTCCAACGCAAACTAGTTTTCTACATTACAATTACAAAATGACATAACCACAAAGTACCTCAACACAATCTGGAAATTACCTTCCAGGCTGCTCACTGATTGGTGATTGGTAGAATTCCGATGTAAACGTAACGTAAGAGCTTCGAGCTTGTGAACTGTTAAGTTTACGGACTTCTACGGTTACGTCAAGGCATTGTGGTCTCACTTAGTAATTCATTTGTAAATTTTGCGGCTACGTTATGTTTACGTTTAAGTTTTCATTGTGAATGAGACCTTACTTACACACACTTACACTTGCATCCACTACACTACATCTTATGTCGGGGGAAAGCCGGGAGCTTAAAGCTTGACTTCGATGAAGTAATTTACTGTATATAGGAATAAGGTTTATTCACTTTTTCGTTAGCAGGGCCCACCAATAAGATTTTTTCGATCGAAGAATCGACGATTTATTGTGCACGATTACAATACTTCCTCTTCTTGTGAAGAAAGGCGTGATAGTAAAAAGTGTCACAAAAATGAGACTAATAAAAGTTAGATCAAAATATGAGAAAGCTAACATACTACTAAAACTACAAAATAGTATATATAGCAAAATTCTGCAATTTTTTTACATAAAATACCTGGATGCGGGTAAAATTCATTTTCCAATTAAGGACAGTCTGTTTTCGTTTGACAATTATTTCGACAAGCCTAATATTTCTTAAGTCCGTGATTTCGAATTTACGCCCTAATGAAAAAAATACTGAGTGTAGTCGATTTAAAGAGAATGAAAATATTAACAGATCATGTTATTACCGATTTATAATGCGTCTAGCGTAAAATTACAAAATAACTTTTATTTCAAATAATACAAATTTTAACATACATCAGAAACGATTGTTCTCCCCAAAACCCTGTCTCAATTATTAATTCAAGCATTTGCCAATTCATCACATGAATAAAATTGTCCTTCGTGTTTGTCAACAATTAACATATTAGCAAAGTATTTCCATATTTAAATGCGTTAATGTCGATTACTGTATTGAAAATAAGAAAATGGCGCGTCTGCTTTAGATGTGAAGGTTGGGAGTCCAAATCACGTCAACGTCATAGTTACGTCCACGTCACGTCAACTTCAAAATATTTTTCTCTCAGTAAAATTATGCATTTAGAGTCTGAAAAACCTTCACAAAACAAATAAGATTCATGTATAAACCAAAACTTTAAGAGAATCCATGGGCTGAACTTCCATTGAACACTTCGTGTTTCATAATAAAATCTAGTCTTCATGATGTACGACCGGCTCGACTGCAGATGGCTTTGTCTCCGTAATACGCTCAGAATATCTACGCCATTGACCCAGATTCTTTATGTAGACAAGCCGGCGTGCGGCGTGGGAGAAGGATAAGAAGGCGATCGTTGGAACTAGGAGAAAGCTTGCGACAGAGGGTGCGGGTGCGGGCGCGGGCGCGAGCACGGCCGCTCCGATAAGGAACACCGTAATATATTACGCGGCCGTCTTGCCGCGGGGCAAAGGGCGGGGCGAACGGGCGGGGGCGGTGGAGGTTGATTCCCTTCCGCGTGACCCACTTCTCCCGGGCGCCTTCGCGCGAGCGGTGTACCCCAAGGTCGCCTGCGCCTTCTCCAATGGGGGCGTTGCCGTGAAAGCCCCCAGTGCAACAAATGACAACGATCGATTCAAACCCGACACAATACGTACCTCTAAATGCATTGCTGCCAGTAATGCTTGTAAGATTCGTATCACATTTTTTAAAAATTGAACAGCAAGTATGTAAATCGAATAAAATAAAGTTAATTATGGTACAAGTGGGTTATACAGGCTGTCTCGTGCAATAGGATATTTTAAATATTACTAGGTCAATTAGGGGGGGGGCGTAAGATTTACTTTTGGGCAATTAAGATGTAGTGAATTAAAACTCGATTTAAGCATCGTGCCCTTTATAGGTAGGTTGTGAGGTCATTGATTCTTGTGAACTGGACCTTGGCAGGTAAACGAACGGCAATGACAATATCGGGCTTTTAACCTTCGCTGTTTCGCCGTTGCCACGCATGCCATGAATCCCCAAAACTGAAATCGAGACATTTCTCTAGACGGAGCTCAAAAATAAAGATTAAAATGTTGATAGCGTCCTTGGCAACGATATGGTCGTCCTTTGAGAGTTCGTGTCCTTCATCGACACTAGTGCGCATATACTCTGTGACCCTCTAGAAGCACGCGCACAGGGAGATGCGGGGCAGATAGCTCTGGGACCTTCTATGGGAGAGCGCAAGCTACTTCGTAGAAGATCAGGTCATAATGTCGGAGGTTTACGTTCACGCACGCCGCTGGTTGAAGACAGAAGACAAACCTAGATCGGATCAAAGGGGGGAAGGATCACTTCTGTCCCGCGGGTCGAGGATTGCCCACATATTCTTTTAACTTGTTTTTTAAGAAATATTATTAACATACAGAGTTCTCTAATTACAAATTCATATACTGCGAGTTTAATTAAAATCGCAATTGTAGTAAACAACGCGGGTTCTTTAAAAGTCTGTAAGTATGGCCTGTCCGTTTACCTGAGTTTAATGATTTAATTCACGTGCATACATATTATTACCTGGTTTTCGACATGATTCGTATCAATTCTTACAATACTCCTTTCAGTGTCGATATCGGTTCAATATAAATCACTTGTGAAATGTATCCCTACCTTCCAACCATACTTCAAGTGACGCTTTGAGACATTAGCAGCTAGTGCCCCAGTCTTTACGGCTATCGGAAGAATATTTCTAATAGAGCAAAGTTGCCTTCGGCGATACTCATCTGCCAAGAAAATCGTCAAAAAGCCTGAACCTAGAGAAGTGGCTCAGGGCATCAACTGATCTCGCTGCAGTGCCTCTTATCGGGAGGTCAAAGGTACCAGACCGACGATGGCAGGATTTTCTACTCTAGTTTGTCAGCTATGTCGAATTCAGTCGCTGTCTGGCGGAGAATTCTAGCGGCCGGCTGCTCTGAACGGTAGTTTTCCGTGGTTTCTCGAATCAGCACCAGGCAAAATGCCGGAGCAGTACCCTAGCAATCGGGCCACAGACCGCGGGGGACCTTTCCTTCTTCCTTGTACTATCCTTACCTCTTACTTACTCACACCTACACTAACATGCACTATACTACCACAAATGTCGGGAGCTTAGAGGTTGCCCCGGGAGGGACTGTGTGTAAGCTGGTAGGAGATAGCTGGTTGGGGAAAATCCCGCTAGGCGACGTAGGTCGACGCCGGATCTCGTCATCCAGCGGGGGAATATTACCGACACCTCGCGAGGAAAAAGCACGCACTACACTTACGGGTCTAATGACCTTAGCAGTTGACGCGCCCGGAAATATTAACAATCAATCTCTATGAACCTGAACGGTTCATAGAGACGCCGTCAACCACTGACGTTAGAGATGTGGCGGTAGCCTCAGCGACGTTTGTAGGGACCTCTCTTTGGCGGCGGCGGCGGTGGTGGTGATGGTGGCGGTGGTGGTGGGGGGCGGTTTTTGATTGATTTTTTCGTGTTTCCGGGCATGTCAACTTCTTTGGTCATTAGTCCGTAAGTGTAGTTCATGTTTTGTTCTCGGGAGATGGCGGTGATCTTTCCCCGCTGGATGGCGAGATCCGGCGCCGACCTACCGTCGGCTAGTGGGGTTTCCCCCTAACCAGGACTCTCCCACCAGCGGGGCACCGCCCCAGCCGGGACAAGCTCAAAGCTCACGACCGGTCTCCCGGAATATGTGGTAGTGTAGTGCATGTTAGTGTAAGTGTGTGTGTGTAAGAGGAGAGGACAAGGAAGAGGAAGGAAAGAACGCGCGCAGTCCGTGGCCCGTTTGGTAGGGTACTGCTCCGACATTCGCCTGGTGTTGATTGGAGAATCCACGGAAAACTACCGATGAGAGCAGCCGGCCGCTAGAATTCTCCTCCAGACAGTGACTGAATTCGACCTAGCTGAAAAGCTAGTGTCGAAAATCCTGCCGCCGTCAGGACTCGAACCTAGGACCTCCCGGTCAGAGGCACTTCATACGCACGAGAAACACTCATAAAGAGTAAAAATGTCCTTGCCTGACTTTAGAGAAGTTCAACAATGAGTTTAATATTCACCCACAACAAAACCGTTATAATAAAAAGGAAAAGACTGATCTCAGATGGTTTACGTACTATTGTGGTGACTCGAAATGCCAAGGCGTGCAAAAGAATTAAATTCAAAGTCTACATAATTCGACACTAAAAATTGTGGAATATTGATCTAGTGGTACTTTACAATGTTAGTAACCAACAGCAAAATGTTAAAACAATTCTTTATTTAATACGCATTACTACAAAAATAAGAAAAGGTGGCCAAAAATTGTCCACTCTCTACTGAGAGAGTTTAACGAAACAATAAATTATCAACCCTGCCTCTCAAAAGTTCTACGGTTTATGTGAATACGTATTCAAAGTACCATGCTCACTTCTGAGCGGAGCTGGGGGATGAGGCTTAAGCTTTTACGCTCTCCTTTCCTCAGCAAATTTTAATTAATCTGTGCAGAAAATATGGCTTGCGACATCTGATCAATGATGAAAACAGAATGCAGTGGAAAATCTAAATACAAAAACACTATGATTGCAAGACAAAGACGCCTTCCCCTTTTGAATTATAACATGTCAGATCCTACAGACGTTTAAGAGAAGCAGCCACGTATACTGGGCGTGGCCTTCCCACCACATTCAAGAATGGACCAGGATATCGCAAAAGTAACGAAAAATTGAAACAGTTGTCCCAGTTGCAATTGTAGTATCTCTAGTGGCTATACTCACAGATCTGAGGAATCATTTTAGAACTTTAGACCTTGATGAGGATCTACCATACCAAAAGGAATACACACAGCTTCTCGGCACCTCTCATATGCTGCATTTTTTCCTGGGGCTTTTTCCAGCTTCAGGGCATGCCGATTTCGACTATCCGCGCCGCGTACCCACTACGTCTCTCATGGGAACACATATTACATTTACACTTGACACTGACGCACTTGCAGGCTCCTCGGTCTGTGGTCAGCAGACTCACAAGACCTTCCGCCACAACACACATACATGAGAGACAAGGGACAAACAACCATGCCCGAGACGGGACTCGAACAGGCGGCCTTCGGAAGAAGGCGCTGAGACGACACATGCTCTACCCACCTCAGCCATATACACCACTGAAATTCTTAGGTCCTTCGTAAGACCCGTATCCAGAGAAATAGCAGCCCACTGAAGAGCTCAGGAATAACTTTATTAATAATAATAATAATAATAATAATAATAATAATAATAATAATAATAATAATATTAATAATAATAATAATAATAATAATAATAATAATAATAATAATAATAATAATAATAATAATAATAATAATAATAATAAACCGAACGAAGTAACGAAGTGGGCGTAGCGCTCTGACTTCGCAGTCTGAAGACCCGGTTTCGATTCCCTAGGCCGGCCATCCTGACGGGGGTTTTTGTGGTTTCCCTGGGTCATACAGACGAATTCTGGGATGGTTAAAAAACGCCACAATCACCTCTCACCATCATCCTTATCACCTCATCATTCAAAACTTAGCAGCCTTGTTTTACAAAGAACACAGGCGAAAAGCTGATCCACATAATGCCACACGTTAATCTCCCTCCGAGATAGAAAATGACTGGGACTCGGAAGAGAATATGTAACGTGATCAGAAATGGCTTATACACTAATAATAATAATAATAATAATAATAATAATAATAATAATAATAATAATAATAATAATAATAATAATAATAATAAACTTGATTAATTGAAATAATTGACTTTCTATTCAGACGAGTCATCGGCCTTGCACAAGGGTAACGCCGAGAATGTTTAGTTCCAAGAGATGCACCAGAATGGCTTTCGCGTCGCTAACTGGGCGGAGAGGCTACAAAAGCAGGAGGGGAAAAGGTCGATGCGCTAATTTGCAGAGAAATCAATAATGACACATCGCCAAATGTAGTCCAGTGCAACATGCTTTCATAAATCAACCAAACGCAATAACGCGTATCTGCTGTCAGTAAGCTAATGGAACAGGTCAAGCTCTGGCGGAATTATCAAAGTTTCACAAATCTCATTACAACGTACTTCAAGAGTAATCAACGGGAATAATATACTACCTCAATACACAAAGTGTACTTTGAATACATTTAGATCAACTACAACGCAGATGCGTCTCTGAAATTCAATTACTTCTCTAATGACATTCAACTAAAAGAGAAACTGCATTTACGGATGTAAAAATATGAGAGGAATAAAAAAGTTTGGTGTTCGTATTAATAATATACAGATATGGGAGGAAGGAAAACTCCTTGGAGGCAAAAAGTCTAAGCATGCTTGAAAGGTGTTCTTTATATCAACAAGTTGGCTTTATTTCTTACCATCCTTGGTACGAATGATTAAATTAGTGGAGCTACACAATGACCCAGTCTTTCTTGTACTAGTTAGTTCTCGATTATTTTGCGTCGGAGCTAGGTTTCCGGTTTTGCTCCACCCTATTCCCAGCTGCCATCTATTAACGCCTACAAGATTTTTTTATTTTCTCAATACTTGGGTCTCCTAACAGTTGAATTTAAAATGACGTAAATAATAATATAGAAATGGCAAAACTCTACATTTCATTGGCTCCAAAATTGAACATTCTGGAGACATTTTTGAGAAAATGTCGTTTGAGGGCGTATTTTGAAAGTGCGCAATTTCGAGCATATTTTTGCAGAAAAGTTTTTGAGTTTTCGATAAGTGTTATAAAAAATCATTGGAAGCACCTATACTTACAAAGGTAATAATGTTTAAAAAAACTGCCCCTAACTAATTAAAGATGTGGGAGATACTTAAAAAATTACATTTCTGTAATATTTCTGCTTTAATAAATACCCACATGCATATCCTGTCATCGTCTACTCAACAGAAGCAATTAGATGGATTCATACAGAAAATGAAATAATACTTATACCTGTGAAAACTCATATGACTCAATACCATTATTACAATTCTAAATTGGCTATTAAGAGGATCAATCTACCACGAGAAAATACAGGGTGAGGAATTACTTTCAAAATCAAGTAAAATTCTAACAAAATATTTGTAATAAAAAAGTCACTCCTTAAGAGGCAAGAAACATCAAGACTGCGGAAGGTTTTAGCTGGGGCTAATTTAAATCTCATCTCCTTAAATCTTCCAAATTCTCACTTACAACCAGAGTATATAAACAATGGGAAAAAAGAGTGGTAAAAAATATGGTTTTATGATACCCATTCAAAATTAAGATATTGAAACAATACATACACTTAAAGATACATGTGGAGAACACATTCTTGGAACGTGTATGTGATGAAGAGCAAGAACTTTCATTATTTCATTGACGTTTGTAGTGTGTTAAGGCCCATCGACTGAAACGTTAGACACAATAATATGGGTAAAACTATCCACGGACGTTTAACACGAGTGCATGAATAAGGGTCTCAAAATATTCCCTCTTACCAATACCAGCATGCTACAATCTCAGAAAATGGAGAAACAAAGCTACACTGGAACAGAAGCATCATTACAGACGTCACAGACAACAAGAAGACAGATACTTCACATATTCTGAACAATAGTTCTAAACGAGCTAAAGTGTGTTTTACTACTACTTTTATGATTGTTTTCGTTCTTACTTTCGTGATTATATTTATTATATTTTTAATTATAAATGTGATTTTCATTTTGTCTGCAGTATTAATGATTTTATATTTCTGTTCCATTTATTAAAGTTAATTTCTCCAAAATTACTATTCCCCTATCAATCTTGCCGAACTTAAGACTCTGCAAGTTTGAAAAGGATATTATCAGTGTGGAGGTACTTTACATAAAGGCTCAACATTTTCAAAATTTTCTTAAAATGACTGATTAAGAATTGATCAGTCATTTAATTTAATTAAACTTTGTACTCGAATAGCGATAAAAAATACTTAAAAGTAACATTTTCGTTAAAATCTCAGAACTTTTGCAAAAGTTCAGCATTTTTGTAAAGTCCAACTTTTTCAGCGTCTTCGTACAACTACAACATTGAAGACAGAAATTTTACTTAATAAAGTAGGTTCTTCAAAGGCAAATTTTCAAATAAGAACAGATACAATTTATCGAAATTATGACTCGTTTGCGCGTAATTTTGCGTGAAATATATACAATTTTTCAACTATTACTTCCTCAAAAATTGGTTCAAATTTTCACTTTAATTTTTTTTCTCGGATAGAGCAAAAGACGCTTAAAATATGAGACAGTTTCCGTTTTCGTGTAATTATTTGTTTGAAGTGAATGTAAGTTATATTTTTCTGGAAAAATGGCTTCAATTTTTTTAATTTTTTCTGGAATAGAGAAAATTACGCTTGTAAAAATGGAGCAGGTTTCATTTTCATTGAGCTCTCTGAATTTTCGAAAATTCCAAAAGTTACAAATATTGGAAGGAAGTGTGTGCTGTTGTAGCACTACTAGTTGACACTGTCAAAAACACTTCCCTACAATGCCGAATTTACAACGTATCCCATGGGGGATAGCCCTGAGTTTATCAAATTTCCCGTCTTAATGTTCGGTCCTAGTCAGTGATGTTCTTGTAGTTGTCTTTGGTGATTTTCTTCATACCAATGTTTAAGTTATGAGTAGGGCCCGTATTTTAATGATAAGTCGTATATTTTTTCTGACCCTACGGGAGACTTTTAAAACAATTTATGCACGAATTCAGGTATTGTTGATTAGAAAAACGTATTTTTATTTTGCATATAAAGTTATATTTACACTTTTTTTAGTAAAATGTCATATTTTGCCCAAATTTTGCCCAAATGCATACATATGTCATATTTTTAAGGACAAAAGAATAAAGGCCTTGAAAATGTGTCTTGCATGACAATGTATCAGGTAATATTGTCAAAAATAAACTAAAAAATTATACCACAAAGGATTATTTGAAACGTAAGTGAATTTGAACGGAGTGAGTTGGGTCGAGCTCTCGGTCATGTGGCTGAAAATGTGTACAACAAATTGCTGAGTGTTCTTCAGCAAAATTCTGAATATTCTACAACGTGAAAAATTCGCGATATAATTTCTGGAAAAGCAATAACATTTTAAGACAATGAACCAAAGCTGCTCTGCAGTGACATCGCCGCCTTCAAATACGCTCCTGTGACATGTGATGTGGAGAGGAGCTTTCCCAGATATAAAACTATCCTCAGCGACAACCGTAGGGCTTTTAAGATGGAAAACCTGAAAATACGCCTTGGAATCCAATGCAACTCTCTAGAAACTGAAGACTGAGAGGAAATTAGAAAACATTAAACAAGAAGTATGCAGTAGTAAAGCGAGACATTTTGTTTGATGGGCTTTATTGCACTATACTTGCTTTGTTTTACAGACACAAGCAATTTTTTTTAAATGCTAGTTAGTTCCAAAGACCGCAAACCGTATATATTGTACTCACAATCTGTTCTTGAGTGAATTTTGTATTAGTTATACCTAGTCAATCAACAGGAATTTGTAAAAAATAAACTTGTAGGTTTAGTAATAATAATAAACAATAAATAGGTTTTAGGTCATAAATGCTTGAATATTTCGCTGATTTTTAGGTCATTAAATTCCGAGCCCTAGTTATGAGCAAGGTATATAGTAAAATTTATCGAAGAACCATTCTTCCTGTTCTTGATAAAAAGCTCTATTTCCAGTTGTGTATACGAAATTTGGTAATTTCTCTACCTCAGGACAGTTTCCAAGTCAAGTTTTCTAGTACATCTGCAGCTTCGTACCGGTAATATAAGACCTTTCTGTTGACATGATCAAGCATCCACTTTATCCTTCGATGAATTATCAGCTATTTCATTGCTTGGGCGCTAGGACGGAGCATTCAGATATAATGTGTGTATGAGCTGCATTGTCCCCTTTCTTAGTCCGTAAATACCAACGATGTCAGTTGCCTTTTCCAATGTCTTCGTCTTCCACAAATTTTCTGTAAACTTACTCGAGATTACATTCCGCTGAAAAGCATTGAAATCCTTCAATTTTAAAGACGGTTCCGTTACTCAGCCAAGCCCTAGATACATCTGTATCAATATTGTGTTATAGTACTTCCCCAGAGCTTCCCAATAGTCTTAGACGTCCTTACAGCATATTTGTTCTCTATGGTTGTTGGTAAGGAAGGTCTTCCTATTTACTTAACTCCACAGAACTTCAGGCCCATACTTTCACAATCCCGTCATCGGCAACGGATGCACATGTCTTTTCCAATTTTACAGTGCTATTTTTAATGTAGATCCCGAGGAAATATCTTAAGTAATTTTCACAATATCATTGCTTCATGAGTCCATGATACTATAAGAGTTCTGAGACGAAGTTTCTTACTTCGCTACACACAACAGGTTTGATACACACTAGCTGCCACACTCTCTTATAATAAAACTATTAAACACTCTAACAAAGGAAACAGTTAGGTAAATATAAGTGTAAGGTAAATTGAAGCTCATTTCACCTTTTTCTCAATTTCCGATCATTTTTAAGAAAAACGGAAAACTCTCATGTCGTCGCCGGGCAAGTCCGGCATTTTTAAGGAGAACATTCTTATAGGGTATAACTTTGTTGAGATAACTTAGTGATAGAACAATCATTTCTGGCATATTCAGAATGGAGGGGGGTCACAATGTGCTAAACCATTGCACAATGGAAGTGTTCTCAATAAATCTATCAACAATTTAAATTTTTCTAATTAACTGAGTTTTATAATTGATAAGGAAATGGAAATTCTGTGGAATGTAGCGAGTAGTTCGATGAACGAGAATTTTGTAAATCGAAAGACATGGAGAATGGATGAAATTGACGACAAGAGGGAATGCCATGGAACAGCTAAAGATGTACTAACCAGGATAGCAAAGCGTGGTGTCAGGGATGCAAGAATGGCGAGAAAGGTACCGGGAGCTCAGTGCATCAACTGTAGCGCCTCTGACCGGGAGGTCCTAGGTTCGGTTCCTGACGGCGGCAGGATTTTCGACACTAGCTTTTCAGCTAGGTCGAATTCAGTCGCTGTCTGGAGGAGAATTCTAGCGGCCGGCTGCTCTCATCGGTAGTTTTGCGTGGTTTCTCCGATCAACACCTGGCGAATGCCGGAGCAGTACCCTAACAAACGGGCCACGGACCGCGCGCGATCTTTCCACCCTATCCTCTCCACATACTCTAACATGCACTATACTACCACATATTCCGGAAGACCGATCGCGAGCTCGGAGCTTGTCCCGACTGGGGGCGGTGCCCCGCTGGTGGGACAGTCCCGGTTAAGGGGAAACCCCACTAGCCGACGGTAGGTCGGCGCCGGATCTCGCCATCCAGCTGGGGAAGATCACCGTCATCCCCCGAAGAAAAAACACGCATTACACTTACGGGACTAATGACCTAAGCTGTTGACGCGCCCGAAATCACTAACCAACCAACCAACGAACCAACCAAGCGAGAAACGGGAAGAGTGAGAAGGCAATAACACCGGGGACGAGGCCTCTATTGAAACGCAGAGAAGCGGTGGCTGCGAAGGCAGAATTGGCAGCGCAAACAGATGACGGAAGCTGGGACAAGGCGGGGGCGGGGGCAGGCGCAGCTGCAGAAGCGGCAGGGGGAGGGGCCACGGCTGCGCCGCGCCTCCCCACGGTTATTATCCCGCTTAATGAAAACGTCCATCGGGGCCGCCTCGCTGCAGACGGCCGCACAAAAGCCCGCGGCCTTGTGGCAGGCGCTTCGCGGGGCGGGGGGGGGGCACTGCGCACGCTGCGCCACCGCCCCCTCCACGCCACGCACGCACGCGCCACAGATCAATTCCACACTCGCCAAAATTCACTTTGACAAAAAATACAAATATTAGGTGGGTCATCACTAGGGCGTATTTTAATGAAATATTTTGTTTTTGTTTCACTTCAGAACAATGCCGTTTAGTATAGAAATTCATTTTATGTTATGACAAAACGAAGTGACCTATTTTTATAGGTCATTATTTTGCATTTTTGATTTCGACTAATAAGTCATTTTTTACCTTTTCCTGTCATTTTTAATGCATTTTTTGCTGATTTCATAGATTTTAATGTAATTTTTAATGGTATTTGCTTCAAATAATATTTACGAGATGCAACAAATGTTCTTTACAAAATTACTCAGTAACCTATTTGATTTATTTGCTCAGAAAATGTTCTGACAGCCGCATAATTCTTGTGATTACATCAGAGCCATTGCTGGTTCGCCCGATTTCGGGATAACTACAGACAGAGATTTCCTAGTAAAGAACAGTCCATACCAAAAGTTTGCAAGCTGAGTTCACTCGAACAAATGGAAGAAGTCTCGATTACTTCAGTAACGTATCCAACAGCTTGAGTTGTTCATTCGAACTGGTTTTGATAAGATTTTTTACGTCATTTTTCTTTGATTTTAGGGCATTTTTAAAACATTTTAGGAACATTTTATTTATTATTTTTGGCGATGTTTTATGTCATCAAAATCCGCCCCTAGTCATCACAAACTACTGTATAGCGCGAAGAAAGTCCCTCCGCAGTGGCACCTTGCTGGTGAGAGTGCTAGCAACAGAAATTATGTTGGAAGCTAGAACTGCAGCTTGTAACAGTAAACTGCGTATTCACCACAAACATAATCAGTGAGCTCTCGTGTCGACTGAAGACAACACTGTTGCTGAAAAATTGTGACGGTCCGCCGTGATGGTGAACGTCTCTTTTGTCCTAGTTATCACAAAATCAAATAGCAGGAATAAGCGTCTCATTTCAATTTTCAACATTTATTCTCTTTTATGTTTAATAAAATTTAATAAAAATTTTAAAGTAACCAATATTTAATACTTTGATATTGCATTTTACAAACAATACTTTAACAAAATCCAGTTTTTCATTTCTTGAGACATTTATAATATTCATGCAGGGGAGTGTTCTTAGTTTGCGTACATTTAATAATTTCGTTAGATCAATTTATAGCAAATAATAGTCATCGGAAACCTAAAAAAAGTAAAGTAATGGCCACCAAAAAAGTCTCATCCTAAAACATTTGCATCTAGTTCACAGTTTCTTGGCGTTCTTTACAATGGAATGCTACGCAATACTTCGGCATTTTCGTTTTTCCGAGACGATTGTAAGCATCACCAACAACACAGACGCATTTAATTTGTAAGACAGTCTGGAGGTAGACATTCATCGCAGCCAACCTAATGAAAAACGATCGTCACAAGTTTAAGCACTTCAAGTCATTGTAGTTGTGCATCCAGTTATAATGTTGAGATCACTTATCATAGTAAATGCTGAAAGAGTTGTTCCCTTCACTTGTTTCCCAGTGATATGGTTGCTACCAACATTAATGTGATTTTTAATAGGTGGCCCTGATTCGGTTCAGTGCGGAGAGACTGGCGTACTGTTAATTATTTTTAATGTAATTAGTACATTTTTTTAAACAAATACTATAATTTTCATTCATTTTTATTTTACAGTACATAGCTATTAGATTCTGTTTTCTCTTACGCACTGCTACTAGCCTCTAGCGAAGCTATTAGGCACCAGTCCTGCTGCACCGCTACTGGTCTCTGGTGGAGTATATTAGGAAGCAAACTGATCTTAACAACAGGCGAAAAATAATGATCGTGGTGCATCTACAAACATCTTATTTAAATTATTTATTTTCCGCATGTATGTTGTGTTAGTCTTTACCAAACTTTTCAGAGGCACTGTGACAATCTCGAAGAAGAGCCTAGAGAAGTTTTGTATCTATTCATATACTACTTTTGTGGTATCGATATCGGTTACATGTCGCAGAATTCACTTTTATTAGCATAGATTACAACAATTATGTATAGTTCATACTAAGTATATTCATACAACGAGTATGAGATTTATACCGGTGTATATTATAATCAAATTTCCATTCAAAGCTTATTTTTTCGTTGAATTTATCCAAATCTATATATTTTAAATAATGTTGATATTGCGATGCCGTGATCGTCTTTTACCTGACAATTACTTTCAAAACAACTAAGTGTTCTGCCTACATCTCAATGAAATCACGATGAATTCACGACTGCAATCGTCTAATTTAAATAAAACCCGGGGAAATGTTTTACTTTTCTCGGGATGATATGATTTACATCATGACTTCACTAAGAAACGTCTCTTCTCTCTGTGCGTTTTCTGTTAATTATTTTATTCTGGCCAGATAATTCAGTCTAACCAGAAAAAGGATTGCTCTTTACCAAATATTTGAAGAAGATAATTTAGCGCGAAAGTGATCTATCTTCTGAATATCATCTTCTATCATCTATCTACACAAATGCAATTGGAGTCACAGCCTGTGATTTCAAAATAACTGCATTTTTATAATCACATACGGTTAACTGCATGATATAAAAACCAATTAAATTATTTGTTCAATGTTTGTCGGGCTGTTTGCTCCGAGTAATGTCAAGAATTGCCAAACCGTTTTCGATGATTTTTACTTAAACTTTACTGATTTTTACTGAAGCATTTTGGCGGGCATAACTTAGGCTACTTTTTAAAATTAGTTTCTAATATATAAAGAAGGATATTTCATTTTTGTATTAAATCTACCGTTTTGTTCATATCTTCATAAAATATCGAATACGTGAGCAACAAAGCAACAAAAAAGTTACTATCTACGTGATATATCGTAAATCTACACCATCTCCCTTTCCTTAAGTGAGCATTCCCTTTTCCCATCCCCTTTTTCGCAAACAGCTCAAAAACTGTGAGTAATTTACCAAAGGCAACAAAACATGTCCGAAAACTCTTCCAAAATCAATTCCAATAGCGCTATTAGGCTTTGAGTAATGGAAGATCAAAATTGTTACAGAGAGTTTGCAGATAATATGCAACAATGCATATGTTTACATCTGTTTGTGGCAACGATGATAGCTAACATAGTGCGGTGGGGCGGGGCGGAGTGAGAGACGGGTAGACTTGGACAGTTGAGAAGGGCAGGATGAGTGGGTGAGTCGGGGAAGAGAGGGTTACTTGTGGCGCAGTTGTAGTAGTGTAGTAGTAGTAGTGGAGTGCGGCTCCGTTGATCTTCGGTGAGCCACCGCGCAGTGCGAACCGCCATCTTGAAACTGTGCAAAGGAACCGCAAGAGTCAGCTCAAATGCCATTTTCTCAAAAACGGCTCCATTTTTTTCTTCTAACGTTTCCGACGGGTAGTGCTGATTGCACTGTTTATTATGACAAAATTAATTTTGGTATATTATTTTGTTTGTTTTTTGCAAAAATTACACAAATGTTTTTTTAATCACTCTCACGCTGTTAATATACACATTTCCAGTGATTTGTAAACACTATTGCATTCGTGAGTTAAAGTGCTTTAAACGAGTTTAAATATAGTATTCCGAAAACTCAAACATTTTCTGTGAAAAAGAGCTTTAATTTCGCGTTTTTAGTAATGCTTAAACGATATTTTCTTAAAAACGGCTAAAAATCTTTTAATGAAAAGTGGCATTTAGGACGAGGTTTTACTCTTCTCAAATAATCTTAAAGAAATATTTCGGTTCTACTATTAGGAACCGAAGAATTGAGAATATTTCAAAAGAATGTACTTTGTTTGTTTGGTTGGTTGGTTCTTAGTGATTCCGGGCGCGTCAACAGCATACGTCATTAGTTCCATACGTGTAGTGTATGTTTTTCCTCAGGAGATGGCGGTGATCTTCCCCCGCTGGATGACGAGATCCGGCGCCGATCTACGGCCAGCTACCGGCGTTTCCCCCTAACCAGGACTCTCCCACCCACAGGGCACCGCCCCAGCCGGGACAAGCTCTAAGCTCCTGACCGGTCTCCCGGGATACGTGGTTGTGTAGTGCATGTAGGTGTGTGTGAGGGAAGAGGATAGGACAAGGAAGAGGAAGGGAAGATCGCGCGCGGTCCGTGGCCCGTTTGTTAGGGTACTGCTCCAGCATTCGCCTGGTGTTGATCGGAGAAACCACGGAAAACTACCGATCAGCGCAGCCGGCCGCTAGAATTCTCCTCCAGACAGCGACTGAATTCGACCTAACTGAAAACCTAGTGTCGAAAATCCTACCAACGTCGGAACTCGAACCTAGGACCTCCCGGTCAGTGGTGCTGCAGTGACATCAGTTGATGCACTGAGCCACCGCTCCCGGTGTATACTTTGGGAGGAATGTACTTTGGCTAGAGTATGTGGCAAGTCCGATAAACTAGCCCAGACCAAAGGAAATAGAAAACTAATACGAGAAAGTCTGTGCCATTCCGTAGCACTACCATTTATGAATTTATAATTCTTTACCTTTTGATCTCTTTTTTTATCAATATTTGCCTATGTGCGATATTAACATTTTCCTACACTAAGCTAAGTTCGTCGAGTTACGTATGTTTTTGCTAGTTACACAAACATCAAATACAACAAATAAAATGGAAATAATAGGCACCTTCACCACCGTTCACCATACAACAAATGTCGGATCGTACAGCTGCTTATACACTTTCAATATGGCAACCCTGCGCATCATGTCGGCGCACGGATTGGGGGTAGCTTTCCTTTCTGTGTAGTACCTATTCTGTGGCTCTGCAATGATAACAACTGATGGCTTGAGCCATTTCACCAGGTTGCTGTTTGATGTAGGCACGTGCATATTACTAATAAATCATCAATTCACTCACACTACACATTAGCAATACACTTCCTCTGTACCCAGTTCTCAACAAAGATCAAAGAGCACTCACTGTGGTAGCTTGTTAAACGAAAGGTACTGGCGCTGCAGTAACTGCGGCCTCGCCACCCTACTCTGTTGTTTGAGTAGGAAGCACAAAAATATATGGGAATTTTTGTGTCCTCGCGCGGAATTAAATTTTGGCAGACATGAAAAAAGCGCTTTAAAGGAGAAATTCCAGGAGGGCTTGATGATGCGGACTGTGATATATGCATTCGCGCTCTAGGCACAAAAAGTTCTTCTGGTGGACGTCATCCAGCGAGCTTTTTTGTTCACCAAGTGATGCACGGCAGCCAAGCCAAATTTCATTTTGACCACTCACTTGTGACAAATGAAAAGAGCGTTTATTCCCTTCTTAAACGTAAATTCTCTCTCAGTCTTTAAATCAATCCTCGCCTAGTACTTTGCCAACGTGCAAAGTGTTATATAATGCAATAAAATTCATTATTCAGTTCCCGTAAATGTAAAGATTTTAAATTTCGTGAGTGTCACATGAAGCCAGCTAGATAAAATACACAACTACTAATATTTTCTCTTGTCCAGTCCAAAAACTACTTTATTTGCTTTACATTCAATTTCAGAGTACATAACAGTTACAAATTGTATGTGAAAGACTGTAGCATATTGTAGTACATTTATTTTTATTTCGAAATACTTTTCTAGATCTCACGGCGGGAGAAAGTGTAGTGATGTAGCGACCCCTCTGCCGAATGAAACAAGATATTTTGTTTAGCTAAAATACTCAAAAGAGCGGTACCTCCTAAAATTGATAGGAGGGTTCTCAAGATTTTCCGCAAACAATCGCAATCACCAAAACATTGCTCTTTTTAAACCACTTTTTTTTTTTCAAATGAAAAGACTTGTGAAGAGTTCAAAATCAAACACAAACGGTTCTAATGGAATAATTGCTAGATGTGGAAGCTTACTGCAGATGCGGCTCTTTTCATTTTACTCATATAATGAATTATTCACTAACTATATATTCTTTCCCACGGACATGGCCTAAGTTAGTTCTCCATTTAAACCCAAACTCTTCCTCTCCTACTGATGCCGACCTACAAGAAAACATACTGAAGAACCACCAAACACGACCAATGCTGCAGTGGATACCTCTCATTTCATTCAGTTTCCACATAGACTTTATGATCTGGACCAGTCGGCAGGATTCTTGTGGTTGTTTTCATTTTAAATTAAAGTTGTGAGCTAGGGGTATAGTAAAAGTAATCGACGGTTTCTTCCCATTATTGTTCAGAAGCTCCGTATGCTTCGGGTAAGTAAAACTGCAAAATAATTATAAATAAATAATTATTGTTATCATAGTCCATCGGGAGGCTCATGGACAGCGTGCTGGCTTTCAGTGGGGCCGCCCCGTGTTCGATTCCCGGCCGGGGCAAAAATGAAGCTGTAGTTTTCTAATACAAATCGTCAGAGTTTCTTTAGCTCTGTGAAGAAATAAAGCCGAGGCCAAGATACAGTGAAGGGAATATGCCATATCCCTCCCTTACCTCCAGACGTGGATATTAAATAAAAACGCGGCTAAGGTCTGGGAACACAGCTAGTGGGCAAACGTCGAATTAATATGACAGTAAATGTCAAATATATTATTATTGTTGTTGCTGCTGTAGTTATCTCCATACTTCCAACCCTATATACGTCTCATACGACTCATGTCCCAAAGTTTATAAAATCCTTTTTTAAGGATCTAAGACGCACAGTTTCCGAATCACACTGATGGTAAATTGTGTTGCAGCATAACGTGTGTTGTGTGTATGCATATGCACCTGTTTTTCTGGAACACAGTATGGAAACTTCGATTTTATTCTCTCGTCTACGTAATACAGACAAAGTACGGTCATGGAGCAGAAAGTGATTGTTGATGTTTTGACGGAAAACACATTTTGTATTTATGTAGGAAGTCATAAGCAAGAAAAATATTAATACAAAATCATATAAATATAAATCAATGGAGTTGTTGTACTCAGAGACTCGTGTCATGCATTCACCTAAAATTCATGGTGGTGTATGTAGGAGTTAAGCTCGTACGGGTGAATTTCACAGAAAATCAAAAAGTCAATTTATATTTCAAGATTCGGAACGTTTATTATTACTTGTTTTAGGGAGTGCGGGTTCCTAGAAGTGTTATAGATCTAAATATTTAATAAATGGTCTAAAGATATCTCGATTTCTGGATTGCCACATTATACATTTTTCTTCAGTGTAGATTTTATGAGCCTAGGACCCATCGTTTCCGAAATATGCACTATGGATGTGTCAGGAACACTTTTGCGTGTGTTGGGATTTGCATCAGTGCCTGCAAGTTTTTTGAAGCCTCAAGTAGATCATCTACAACATTATATATTATGTTCGTCTTAAATCTATTTGATGTACGCTTGGGAAAATGCGGTGGCAATTTTACGAAGGTTTGTAACGCCATCAATCCTGTAAAACCGTAACATTTTCTTATCATATTAATATATGCAATAAATTTTAGATGTATTGCAATAATTTCATCTTATTACATACGCAAAAATTCAATCATAATGTTTCACGATTAAACTCTTCTCGGTTCTTCCTCATTTTACTCAAAGTTCGAGAGACGATTTCGCTTTACCTACTCCTATGATTTAACTACTGCCGTTCTCCGCAGAGAAATTGAAAAACTGTTTGTGCAAATGTTCTCTTGCATTAAGTTCTCTCTCTTGAATCTCAGGTATATGAAGTGAATTTCATATTCAATATTTATTTTTTGAAATAATTAACCCAGTTTTCTTTTCATTATCGGAAACTACAATGTTTTCTTCTCTAAATACATCTCTATTTTCACAAGATAAAATGATTGTGTAAATTTCTTTTTAATTAAAGGACACTGCAGTAAAAGAGAGTTTGAATTTCTTTGCTTCTTTCTCAGCCTCTTGCGTCTGCTTTTCGGCACCGCCTCCTTTTAGCGCTTGTGTGGTCGCACCTTCCGTATGATGTGCTGTTCAACTGCTACCTCTCACATTTCCCCGTTCGTTAACTCAGGACATCAACTGATGTCACTGCAGTGCCTCTGATCCAGAGTTTCTGGTCCTGACAGTGGCAGGGTTTTCGGCACTAGCCACACAGCGGAGTCGAGTTCAGTCGCTGTCTGAAGGAGAATCCTAGCGGCCAGCTGATCTGATTGATAGTTTTCCGTGGTTTTGTACGATCAACAGCAGTCGAAATACTGGAGCAATACCCTAATAAACGTGCCACCGACCACGAGCGAACTTCCCTTCCTCTTCTTTGTCCTATCCTCACCCCTTCCTTATTCACATACACACTTACATGTTCCACACTACCACAGATGCCGGGAGACCGGTCGGGATCTTAGATCCCCAGCCTAGGCGGTGCCCCGCTAGTGGGAGATACCCGGTTGGGGGTCATACGCTTCGCCATTTTCATCCCAAAATCTCCGAGACGCCAAGGCAGCCATTGTTCTGTTCGGGGACCTTTAACAGTGAGGGCTGTCTTTGAAAGGCACAGGGTCATAAGTAACGGTATCGATGTAGAGGTCCAGGGCTTGGTTTCCTCAGCCACCCTTAATAAACGGTGGAATCGAAATGAACCAACGCTCAATTTAATCAAAACTTCGTTATATTCATGTAGATTCCCATTACTTTGTGAGGTTTCGAACCACTTTCATTAGCTTGTCCGCGTTTCATAATGCCACGTGCCAGATACATTCTGTGAATTTTCTGCGCCCTAAATTGCTGTTCAAACAGGTTCTGCCTATAATTTCCGCGTACTTTTCAAGGAAAGGCAAACGTATAAATAACACCTTTTGACAAAAAGGTGTTCGTAGAACTTGGTAATCATGTTCACTTGTAACCATGAAAATAATTCAAATATTGAAAACCTACGCGAGAGAAATGTTACCCGGAAGCTTTATTTATCTTCATTAGTCTTGCCTTGGCAGGCAAGACGAAGTTACAGTAGCGGAAGGATTCGGAAGGTTTAGATACGAGTTGCGACGCTATTGATTGATTGATTAGTGATTTCAGGCGCGTCAACGGCTAAGGTTATTATTCCCATAAGTGTAGTGCATGTGTTTTCCTCAAGAGGTGGCAGTGATCTTCGCCCGTTGGATGAGGAGATCCGGCGCCCACCTACCGTCGGCTAACGGGGTTTCTCCTCAACCAGGTATCTTCCACCAGCGGGGCACGAGGCATGATCTAAGTGGAAGGTGCGATCTCACAAGCGCTAAAAAAGAGGTCGGTGCCGAAAAGGAGACCCAAGAAGCAGGGAAAGAAACAAAGAAATTCAAACTCGCTTTTACTGCAGTAAGTCCTCTAATTATAAAGAAATTTACACAATCATTTTATCTTATATTGAGTTAGTATAGATTTGTATTGAGAGAAGACAACGTAGTTTCCGTTAATGAAAAGAAAACTGGGTTAATTATTTCAAAAAATAAATATTCTCGTATTATTCAACATTAAAAAGCATTTTCAATGCTTTGTGTTCCATGCTCCTACAGCAAAACAATGTATCATTTATCTAAACGTAATAAAATGCGTAATGCAAAATACTGTTAGGTCACTACACCATGGCCTCCCCAGTGCCACAACAGTTTTTGCTCCAGGAACGCGGAGGGTCGCTCCGACTCGCGGGAATTCGGAATAATGTTGGGGCAGCTCCAGCTGACCTGGATGGCCGAGGTGGTTAAGAGCCTGTACCGCCTCAGAGCTCCGGGCCGAATGGCCGCGATTTCGAGACCCTCCTTGGGCATGGTCGTTTGTTCCTCATCTCATGTGTTTTAGCGGAGGGCCTCGCGTTCTGCTATCCCCAGATCAGAGGAGCCCGCAAATGTATTGGTGTCTAGTTTTTGATTGAGTTTTTCGTGTTTCCGGGCGCGTCAACTGCTTTGGTCATTAGTCCCGGTAGTGTAGTGCATGTTTTTTTGCGGGAGATGGCGGTGTTCTTCCCCCGCTAGATGGCGAGATCCGGCGCCGACCTACGTCGACTAGTGGGGTTTCCCCCTAACCAGGACTCTCCCACCAGCGGGGCTCTGTCCCATACGGGACAAGCTCTAAGCGCCCGACCGATCTCCCGGAATATGTGGTAGTGTAATGCATGTTAGTGTAAGTATGTGTGTGTAAGGGGAGAGGATAGGACAAGGAAGAGGAAGGAAAGATCGCGCCGTTTGGCAGGGTACTGCTCCGGCATTCGCCTGGTGTTGATCGAAGAAACCACGGAAACTACCGATCAGAGCAGCCGGCCGCTAGAATTCTCCTCCAGACAGCGACTGAATTCGACCTACCTGAAAATCTAGCGTTGAAAATCCTGCCGCCGTCAGGACTCGAACCTAGGACCTCCCGGTCAGAGGCGCTGCAGTGACATCAGTTGATGCACTGAGCTACCGCTCCCGGTTTGGTGTCTAGTGGATGGTCGAATATGCGTCCCATCGGAACGTAAAGGGTAACCGGCTGTCGGCTGGATGAAAGTTTGAGAAAAAATTTAGGGCACCTCCGCAGGCTCACTGCTAGGAGTTCCTGCAGCGCCAAAATGGAAAAAGCGGAGCATAAATAAGTTTCGCAGAAGTCAGCTAAGAAGTGATATGGTCCGTCATTTTGGATACTTTGGCTTCGGATAACGTACGATCCGAATTCTGTCCGTATTCTCCTTAATGTGAAATAATAAAACTTCATTAGGCATCGCTCTCGAACACGAAGGCACTTCAAAAACCTCCCTTGCCCATTAAAAAAATCTATATAGATAACGATGAGAATAATACAATGATGTCTTCTACAGCAGTAGTACATTATATAATACATTTGCCGTTCGTGACACCATTGATATGAAAATTGCATTAGTGTACGTTTGTAATATCTAATCTAAAATATGAGCGCCTCAACAATTTCATTATTTTGGCAAACCCTGTATTGCAACCCTTTGAAATTGAGGTTCAATATTCAATAAACTGTTCACATCAAATGTATCAAATATCTTTATTACTTCATTTTGAAGTGTGATATATATTTATCGTCAAATATAAATCACAAACAAAGTAAAATTTAGATCATATATTACTACTATAAACCTATGACGTATAAACGTACAAAATATTTTGCTATAATCCTCATATGAAGAAAGTTATGAATTGCTGCAATAAAGCAACAAAGCTGTTTTGCTGAAACCGTGTTTTTGAGGTTCCTGATAACAAAATATGTTTCTTTTCAAAAACCTCGGACCGACCGGACCGACCGGACCGACCGGACCGACCGGACCGACCGGACCGACCGTTCATCTTTCCGCGAAAACGCATACATTCGATATGCAAAATATTCGCACTGGTCCTACTAGTAGTGCTAGTAGTGTATTACATAATCGATATAAATAAAACGAAAAAGTATGAGCAGTCATATCACCATTTGTGCCAATCTTGCTTTTGTAACTCGAGTAGTTCCACTGAATTTATGAAATCGTTTAACAAAATACATTAACACTATCGTACCCGTGCGAGAACTCTCGCATGTTAAACCCTACCTTTTTCCCTGTTTTTCCATTTCCATATTAAGTCGGTAACATATCTTTTCCTTCAAGACCCTCTTATCCTCAGTCACTTGTTCTCTATGTCTCTTTGTAATTGATAACAATAAAATACATCCTTGTCAATACGAATATAAATTATACTTATTTAACGTTATTACGTAGTAGACAGGTACACCATGTAATTCAATCCCTTAGAATATCAAGTAATTAGTTTAATTTCACTTAGAGTTGTACATTCTACAGGCTCTGAACAGGTGAGGTAGAATCGAGAAGCGTCGAACCAGCAAAAATGCAATAGAATGTTGAAGAAGATCTCATCCTATAGATTACGGTGTGAGGGACGTTTGCTTGAGGCCTTGAAAATTTTAGTTTTAATGCCCTGAAACGCTTAGTTTAATGCAAGACTTGGCAGAAAACGTAGCTAGTAGGGATCACAAGAAATAGCATCATGTTTGATCTATTAATTTCAAAATTACTCTGGAATTCTAGCAGAAAAAATAATACCTTGGTCTGATTCTTATGGTGGCCAGAACAAGAATAAAAATATTATTTCTCAGTGGTACTACTTAGTACATGATCTACGTCTCTTTGGTGAAGTGCAGCATAAATTTCCCAGCACACACCTTTCTTTATTGTGACTGAGTTTGGGATTATTGAGAAGAAAAAGAGGTCCACACTAGCAGTTTACTCTTCGGAGCAGTGGGTAAATATTATCAAGGAAGCGAAACGAAACAAACATTTTCATGTAACAAAAATGAAGAGAGAGAGAAACGGTATTTTTCCTCACTCCTATTGTCTCGTCCCTAGTACTCCGCCAAGCAGGTATTAAAAGAAACAGTGAAAATTCAAAAAGCATCGAAAATTGAAATAAGGAAAGAAAAACCAGGTTCAGTTTTCTTTGCTTACTTGCACGCTGATTTAGCAGACGGGCAAGTAGTCAACGTCTCCAAGAGAGGTAAAATGAATACTCTAAGTTATCTGTATTTTTCTCTGCCAATAAAGGAAGCGCTCAGCTGCATAAATACAAGATTTGAGAAAGCTATTTTCATACACTCAATGTGATTTTTGGGAGTACTATGAAAGCATCCTAAGTGGAACACTGAGCCCTAATTATAGTAAATATTTAGAAGAATAAAGAGAAGTAGAGAACCAGATAATAAAGAAAATTAGGATTAAGCTTAATGAAACATATCAGGTTCTTGCACTCAAGTCACTACATGATGCTAGTGTCAAAATTTATAAAAATTGCTATGAACACCATATCTCTAACAACAAAGTAATGATGATTTGCAAACATAACTCTGTAATATTTTATCACCTTCTAAAAATAAATTGTAATTCAAAATCTGGAAAACATTAATATTCTAGCCTGAAAATTTTACACCTCGGCATCTCAAAACTTAAAAAATGTAACATATCAGGTTCTTGCATGCACCCACTGATTTATAAAGATTGGTTTCATGTGAGAGCCGCAAAAGGTATGCAAACTACTGAAATAATATAGGATACTATTTGTTTCGTTTGCATCATATCATACCAGCCAGAATGCCATGTCCTCACATATTATTAGGAAGTCCATTAATATTGTGGGAATTCTGATGTGGTGTTGTTCACGTTCTTATAAGAAGAAATAAAAGAGTGCGAGCAAAAGGTTATTAATCGACTTGAGAAGAAATAAAGGAGGTCATCTTCGTCAACACATTAGTTTTATTAGATTTATTTAATCTTTTGCAATATGAGAATATATATTTCTTCATTTATATATATAATCTGAAATTTGAACTACTATTATCTGTATTAATTCCCCCCCCCCGTTGCATTTTTTTAAATTTTATCTACTATCTGTAACTAAAAAATTTAAATGTATCCATTAATTGTATCTTAATTTTCTATCTTATTTTGTATTTATTTATAATTTTGTTATACTTTTCTGTATTTGTAGACTGACGACGACAAAGCCGTCGGAAGCTGGCTATCTTAATAAAATTAATATGTTGACGAAGATGACCTCCTTTATTTCTTCTCAAGTCGATTAATAACCTTTTGCTCGCACTTGTTATCTTCTGGGATTCGCAGGCGCTGAGGCACGAGATCGCGACGTGCGTTGTCACCTTTGCGACTGAGAATGATTCGCTGTCTCCGAACCAAGAGACATTAAAGGCAACTTCTCTGGCGCTTCGGGGTAATCATCCAAACAAAAGGTGCCCTTCATCTCGAGGAAATTCCAGAGAAGTGGGAGAAGAAGAGAATGTGTTTCAAAACATTCAAGGAGATAGGTTTGTATTTGTATTTAGCCATTATATGTCTCGTAAAGGGCAATTGGCCTCGGCGCCGTTAGATCCCGGGGTTCCCAGGCAGTGATCCAACCCGGAAACCGCGATGTCTCGAATTCGTTTAACCTTCGGAGTTTCACGTAATTAACGAATTTGGCTAGTGACGCCGGTTTCGGGGTTGTGACCTTTCAAAAGAATCATCCCAGCAATCGCCCGGATGACCGAGGGTCAGGATGGCCTGCGGGGAGTTTGAACTCGGGCCTCCCGAATACCAAGTCAGCGCTCTACGACCTGAGCCACTTCGCTCGGTAAGAAGATAGGTTAGTCACAAACGAATCAAGTACTTAATATGCGTGCTTTTAAGAGCTTATTTCCACGCTTCCACTTTATGAACGGTTCTGCGTCCGCGCTTGAGGAGTGGCTTCTGTTCGGCGGTTCGGGAATCTGCGCATGAAAATCCCAAACGCCCAAACCCCGACATCGTTCGTGAAAAGGAAGCATGGAAATCGGGTCTTAGCATAGACGTGCGCAGCCCGTAACTAGAGGGAGGTTCAATTACAGTTTCGGGCAAGGTTGCCATATATGGCGGAATTCCGTTCTCGTAGTTTCCGTACACGAGTTCATTCATATCGATCAAGGAATACCAATTTTGATGAAAATCGGCTGAACGGTTTAGACGCTAGTGCTGACTGTAGCTGGACAGACCGACAGACCGACGGACCGATAGACCGATAGACCGACGGACCGACGGACCGACGGACCGACGGACCGACGGACCGACGAACCGACGAACCGACGAACCGACGAACCGACGGACCGACGGACCGACGGACCGACGGACCGACGGACCGACGAACCGACGAACCGACGGACCGACGGACCGACGGACCGACGGACCGACGGACCGACGGACCGACGGACCGACGGACCGACGGACCGACGGACCGACGGACCGACGGACCGACGGACCGACGGACCGACGGCCCGACGGACCGACGGACCGACGGACCGACGGACCGACGGACCGACGGACCGACGGACCGACGGACCGACGGACCGACGGACAGACGGACCGACGACAGACGGACCGACGGACCGACGGACCGACGGACCGACGGACCGACGGACCGACGGACCGACGGACCGACGGACCGACGGCCCGACGGACCGACGGACCGACGGACCGACGGACCGACGGACCGACGGACCGACGGACCGACGGACCGACGGACCGACGGACCGACGGACCGACGGACGTTTTGCCGACAATTTATTTTTAGGTATCAAGAGCCCTCAAAATGTAGATTCTGGGGTAGAGGATTTTTGCTTACACGTAGCAATAGGATTTATCCACCTTTTCGTTACCAGGGCCCGGCAATAATATTTTTTCTGCCGAAAATTCCCCGTTTTCCGTCACTGGATTACAGAACTTTTTCTTCTTATGAAATACATTCGACAGGGCGAGAAAGTAAAAATTAATTCATATTAATTTAATTACAATAGTTTATAGCACAAATTTTAGTGAAATATGGGCAATATTAAATTCAAGACTTTCTCAAAAACGGCGTAAATTTTTCTTTAAACTTTTAGTACATATGGTTATAAATACACTACATGCACATTTTAATATATAGGTCAAAATGCACTGACGCCATTTTGATATATTCTTTTCATTTTTCAAAAATTTCACAAATGTTTTTAATCTTTCAAAAATGCATATTTTGAATTTTCATAGCTAATAACAAAGGAAAATAAATTTCCCAATCATCCTAAATAATGTAGTCAATATCCTCAAAAATTAAATAAATTTATGATAACGCACAAGTGCAAAAAAGTTTTTGATAACGCGCAAATGCATAATATTACGGCGCATGTATACGCTGATATTTAGATGAAGACAGAAAATCGATTTTCCCCCATTCTCTCAAGAGCAGTCAGCGATGAAGTCTCCAGCGCTCTTCACTGACAGCTTGTGGCAATTTCTATGAAATCGTTGTGGTACTGAAACACACGGAGAATATCAGAGTGCTCGCAATACTGACGGATAGAGATGCGCGCCAATCGGATTGCTCTTGCTTTGTGATCTACTAATAGCACATGAAACGATGATGTAATGATGGATATTAATACAAGAGTGTGATATTGCGATACCAGCGAGGTATGTCGCTCGTATCATGAACTTCACAAGAGTTTATTAAAACCCATTATATCGAGTTTCAAATCGTACTTTTTCTACGACTTTTATAAGTTAAACTTTTACATTGATCGTTTCGTGACTTAACATGCAGGTTTCAGCCAAAGCCACCTAACGGACAGCTCCCTAACCCTACCCCCTCTGTCGTAGGTGGCTATGGTTACTAGTCCGCCTGCGAGGGAGTACTACGCTAGTCAAATAGGATCAAAGTGAAATTACGATCAAATTCATTTTAAATAATATTCCATGAAAAAATAAAATAATAAAAGAAATTAAAACTGACAAGCATAATATAATATCAAATGTAATTTGAATGTACACAATGGAACGAAACATTTACTAGAACGATTCTCAATGATTAATTGTCAATACGGTCAAGAACCTGTATCATAACGAAATCTCTATCGTGATGAGCAAACAAATGACAGCATTATACAATGGGAGTAGAAAAAGTCGATAAGACCGTGATGTCACACATGCCACATCATGCGCTGTCTGGCTTGACGAGAAGTGAAAAATGGTCGATCTTTGATTTCAAAATGATAACTTGCATCGACATTGCTTATCTCGAATAGTGACCGGCTGAGATAGCTCAGGGATGCAACTGTTGTCTCCGCAGTGCCTCTAACGGGGAGGTCCTAAGAATCGAGTCCAGACGATGGCAGGATTTTCGACACTAGCTACATAGCTACGACGAATTCAGTCGCTATCGGGAGGAGAATTTTAGGCTGGCCTGATCAATAGTTTTCCTTTTTTCTCTGATCAACACCAGACGAAAGACGGAGCAGTACCCTAACAAACGGGCCACTGACCGAGCGCGATATTTCCTTCCCCTTCCGTGTCCTATCCTCACCTCTTAAACTCACTTATAGGCGCTACACAGGTCGGGAGCCCAGTCGGGAGCTTAGAGCGTATCCCGGTTGGGGCCCCTGCTGGTGGGAACAACATGAATGGGAAAACCTCGCAAGCTCACATGTAGATGAGCCTATCTCACCATCCAGCGGTCCACCGACATCAGCCACCGTCCATCCAGCAACATCGCCACCTCCTGTGACGAAACACGCACTACACTTACGGAATTAACGATCTTAGCAGTTCATGCACCAGTAAGTTCACGTGCTTGAATAATCAATTTGAAAATATTGATTGACATGAATTCGAAAATATACATTCCTAACTTATAAGTATTTTAGAAATATCTGGGGGTTGTGCAACCGTGCAACCTAAGCTCGAGACGCCACTTCAGAAGCATGTCGCCTATGAAAGCTTTGCCCAGACTATGCCGCCACTTCCGAACGAACAAAACAGTCGCGCGCAGAAAGACGGACGCTACCGAAACAGACATAGCGCAGTGTTTCTGGGCGACCAATGCGGATGCTACGCAGCTCTTCCGGGCTAACGGAACATACGTTGCACACAGCTTCCGGGCTACCGGAACAGACGCTGCATCCGAGCGACATCCGAGCGACCAAACCGAACGCTGCGCAGAAATCGGACGCTACCGAAACTGACGCTGTGCAGCGCTTCCAGACGACCAATGAGGATGTTATGCAATGCTTCCGGACTACCGGAACAGGCGCTGCGCAGCGCTTTCGTGCTACCGAAACACGCTGCGTAACGCTCCCAGGCAACCAATGAGAATGCTGCGCAGCGCTTCCGGACCACCGGAACAGGCGCTGCACAGCGCTTCCGGACCACCAAAACAGGCGCTGCACAGCGCTTCCGGACCACCAAAACAGGCGCTGCACAGCGCTTCCGGGTTACCGGAACAGTCTAGCATAGCGCTTTCGGAGACGAAAATACACTGCGCAGCGCTTCCAGGCTACCAGAACAGCGACAGCGCAGCACTTTGGGGCCACCAAAACGGATGCTGCACAGAAAACGGCCGCTGCCGAAAAAGACACAGCGCAGTGCATCCGGGCGACCAATGATGTTGCGCAGCGCTTCCAGACTACCGGAACAGACGCTGCGCAACGCTTCCAGGCGACCGATGAGGATGCTGTGCAGCGCTTCCGATCTACCGGAACAGACGCGGCGCAGCGCTTCTGGTCGACCAAAAGGGATGCCGCTCAGAAAACGGACGCCACCGAACAAGACGCAGTGCAGTGCTTCCGGGTGACCAATGCGGTTGTTGTGCAGTGCCTCCGGGCTACGTAGCGTGGCACTTCTGGGCGACAAAGAACGGACGCACAGCGTAGCGCAGCTCCGCGCTGCTTGGCGCGGTGCGATGGCAAGGGGCCCAAGATATTTGGAGGCGGCACCGTTCGTGGCCTGCGCACGCCGAGCGCAAGGCCGCGCTTCTGCAGGCGCCGTGGGCGGCGTCGCTGCGCGGAGGAGCGCGGGGCGAGGAGCGCGCTTGGAGCGAGGCGAGTGCGATGTCGGTGGCGCTGGCGAGGGGAGCGACGGCCGCGATGGAGGTGGGAGAAGACGTGGTTGAGCGTGAGAGCGGCCCGCGATGCTACATGTAAGATGCATGGGGCGCGTCTATTCGTGGCCGCTCGATACCGCCTGGTGGGTCGCCCGCACCCCATCATCAGCGTCCCTTCGCGGGCCGGCGAGCGCCTCTGCGGGCCCTTCCCGACCTTCGCTTCTGCCCTCGCGGTGGCGAGGTGCAAGAGAGGTGCCAACGAGAATCGCCAAGGCAATGTTACTCCTACGCTTCACTCATTGATGGTTTCGGGCGCGTCAACGGCTAACGTCTTTAGTCCCGTAAGTTGCGGATTCGGTGGTATAACGGTTAGCGTATCGGACAGTTGTACCCGAGTTTGCGGGTTCAAACCCGATCGAAGCCGTGGATTTTTAAGGGCGAAAAAATCCTTCGTACGCCTTCCTTCGGAAGGAAAGTAAATCCGGCTGTCCCATGTAGTAGATTTACTGCATGTAAAAATATCCTCAAGCCTAAACGAAGCCTCTGAGCAAAATTGAGTTCCGCCTGTTTCGTCGCCCAATATAATATCTCCTTTCTCCGCTAGGTGGTGAAAGGTGCGTAGCGAAATTTGCGTGGTTAGACGGAAGAGTGGGCCTAATAACCCGAGTCTCGCCACGTCAAATAAGGCATTAACTATTAACTATAACTAGGTGTAGTGTGTGTTGTCTTCTCGGGAATGCCGGTGATCTTCTCTCGCTGGAAGTGATCTCCGGCGCCGACCTACCCTCGCCTAGCGGGGTTTCTCCCACACAGGTATCTCCCATCAGCGGAGCACCGCCTCAGTCGGGACAATCTCTAAGCTCTTAACCGGTCTCCCACTATATATGATAATGCACAGCATTTTAGAGTATGTAAGTAAGGGGGTGAGCACAGGGTAAGGAAGAGGAAGGAAATATCTTACCTTTGCTATCGCGCGCGGTCCGCTTGTTAGGGTACTGCTCTAACATTCGCCTGGAATTGTTCGAAGAAACGACGGAAAACTACCAAACAAACCAGCTGGCCTCAAGAATAATCCTCCTTACAGAGAATGAACTTGACCTAGCTATCTAACCAGTGTCGGAACTCGAACCTAGGACCTTCCAGATAGAGAGACTCCGTTGACATTAATTGATACCTTGAGTCACCTCTCCCGGTTTACTCATACGATTCAATGATTGAATATGACAAATAGACTCTGGAAAAATAACATGGTAAAAATTTCCCCAAAAGAGTACAGAGGGGAAATGTGTTTGGGGCCAAGAAAAACTAAGATTTCCCAGTCAGTCACTTTTCTCTAGGATAAAGTAGGTTCTAAAAATTATTTTCTACGTACCGTAAAACGTTTAACATCTGAAAAGGATAAATATGAATGTACAAATACTCAATATTAAATTGTTTTTTAAAAATAGATTTTAGAGAGAAATTTGAATTTTTAAATCGAGTAGACGCGAAAATATGCTTCACTTGGGGGGGGGGAATGCTTCATTTTAGATTATTGATTGATTATTTTGTTGATAGTAGCTTTGACCTGTTAAATGATGGAGAGTATCCTTGGATTTAGGTCGTAAAAAATGGCATTACATCTACACTGCCAACCAACGTTTCAACTCTACTCGTGCATTGAGCCATTATCAGGGCTGTAATAAAATATCGTATGGATTGCTATGATATCCTATCTACACATTCCTCATAACACCAACACATACATGATTAGACTATCACAATGTGCAATCTAATAACTATTTGTTTAGTAGAGTTATGTTGAATGTATGGATAGGATATCTTCGACGTGCAAAAGACTTAGATATGTCTACAGCCGTGATATACATATATATATATATATATATATATATATATATATATATATATATATATATATATATAATTACATTATTGGATTAACATGTAAATATTATTGACGGGTCAGTTAAAAAGGTCTTCGTGATGTGGAGGTCGATGCCAATAAAACGTGAATTTTATGACTTCCTGGAACATCAATATTCGATTACAAACATCTGCATGCCCACAACCCAATTAATTATCACGAAAAATATGTATGTGCAAAAAAACGTGACGCACTTTTTATTGTCTCTTTCTGTCGCTTCGCTAATTAAATCGTACGTGCCCGTTTACACACTCGAAGCGCATGATGCGAACGGGTTCTCCAGTCAACTTGACTGATTGATTATAGTGATTCCAGGGACCTAGGACCTCCTGGTCAGAGGCAATGCAGTGACATCAGTTGATGCCCCAAGCCACCTCTCCCGGGCAGTCAACTTGACGGCTCAGGAATTCTATTTTTAAAACACGCAATACACATGGTCTTGGAAAATCATTGCACATTCTATTCCATTAATTTGCATCATTTTACTGGCACTTGAAAGAAGAACCGCCAGATAAAACCAATATTTCAGAAAGAAATGCAAAAACATCTTTCAAGGAATTTCAGAAATTCGCTGGACTTGACAGCTGAACTCATTGGTCCTGAAAAAAACAATAATCAACTAAAATGAGGCCTGCATCATTTTTAGCGTTGTTTGCTCTATTCGTGGGAAAAAAATTAAAGGAAAAAATTAGGATCTGTACTTGAGATTTTATTACAACGTGCTTCAACTTCAAACAGAAATTAAGCAAAAACTCGTTTCTTCAAAAGATTTATTCAAGGTTCACATATATTTTTTAAAGTTGCTCAAACTTGACTTATAATGTTTTAGAAACCTTTGTCCTCAGATAGCCTAAAGGACGCTAAAAAGAATTCGTAGATCTCATTTTCGTTGAAATTCCCGATTTTCGACAATTGTACACTTTTGTCTTCGTATAAGAACAATGTCAAAGATAGCGATTTTCCCTTAACGCAATCTGACGCAAAAGACAGATCTTGAAATAAGATCATGTACAATTTTTCGAAAATATTTCGCAAAATTTTGCAACAAATATATGATTTTTTAAGCAATAACTTTATCAAAACGACACACAATTTTTTCTTTACATTTTCTCCTCGAATGTTTCAATGGAGGGTAAAAAAGTGGTATTTGTCACCATTTTCGGCAAGCTCTTTGTATTTTCTAAAATTGCAAAACAAATAATATTGTGAAAGCACAATATTGAAGTCAGATTTTTTCTTAAAGAATATCTTATCTAAACAATCAGATCTCTAACAAGGACATGTATATATATTTTTTGCAAAACAGTATATTACACGTAATTTCCGCTTAAAGTTAATCCAATTTTTAAAAAATCAACTTGTCTCCCAATTTTTTCTTTGTTTTTTCCCTATGATAGAGCAAAAGACACTTAAAAATATGGGCCAGGTCTCATTTTCGTTGAACTGGCTGAATTTTTGAAAATTACCAAAGTTAGAAATATGGGAGAAAGTATTAATCGCACAACTTTTCTTGAACGATGGCTTGGAGAAATGTTGGTGGAGTGAGGGTATTATTTACGACATCATCCACTAGATTTTATGAAGCAGTACAATCTCTGGATTATCAGCCATGCCTCCACAACTTTCTCAATAAATTGAGTTCTAATTTTCTCAGGAGTTCGAGGTATCTCCTGCGATGGATCTGGATCTACCTTGGCTATTTCTTTAGATTTTGTTTAGAAAAATACGACCAGGAGTTCTCAGTTTCAATAGTAAATATATTTTCTTACGCGACAATGAAGATGTGTTTGGAATGTTGCCATCAGTGCTCGCTGCGAGCTTTGGTCTTCAACTGTTTATTGCTCTAGGGAGGGGGAAGAAGGTCATCGTTCAAGAAAACCTGCGCGGGCAATACGTGTTTATGTGTGAAAGTACGTGTTATGTAAAACTACACAACTATTTTCTTGCAGTTTTACATAACTTTCTCGATGTGGAGTATAGAAATCGTGTGACTTGGAATTTGATACATTGGGTACAGCCCAAATTAAGTAATGTGTACGAACTTCAACGTAGCATTGCTTTGAAACAGTCTGGAGTAAAGGAGAAATCAAGCACATTCTCTTGGTAAAATCGTACTTCCGAATTCAATACAACTAGCGGAAACCTCTTGGATTAAGTCGTACGATGAGATCAAAACCGAAATCAATTTTTCTTGCTCTGGTTTATCGTCTTCATCTTTCAGACAGGAAAGGGAAAGAATTCTGCCTGAAATTACGCCGAACTGTCCAAATTCATCTTGCTCCTTTCCACACTCCTAGCCCTGTGCTGGCTCGCCTGAGCCCATTCTTGCCTGCCGTACCCTGCCATATTCACTACGATCACCGTTACTGTCCCTAAAATTTCTTACCAATTGCAGCGGAGACACATATTGAAAAACGCAAATGCGCCTTCAAACTGCACTGAACTACATAATCTAACACTCCGCACAAAAGATGTGCTGCAACTTCACTTCCATGGTTCTGCCAGAACTGATTTCTTAAGTCTCCGCCACATTTTGCTTCCTGTTGACGTTTCAATTTTTTTTAATTTTATTATTTATATAGCTTAAACAAACCTGTAAGTTACACGTGCAGTTATCGGCAATTTCCAGCTTTTAAGCATCGTCTTATTTACTGAAATATATTGACTAGTTCACCGGAAAAGATAAGTTTGCACAACACGTTTTAGAGATGATACACAAGATTTGTCTACGAAAGATCGGCGTAGGTGGATCAGGGCATCAGTTGATTCACTACACTTGGAGGTCCTAGTGTTCGAGTCCCGACGGTGACAGGATTTTAGTCACTAGCTAAATTCCTAGGTCGAATTCAGCCGCTGTCTGGAGGAGAAGTCTAGCGGCCGGCTGCTCTAATCGGTAGTTTTCCGTGGTTTCTCCGATTAACACCAGACGAATGTCGGAGCAGTACCCTAACAAACGGGCCACGGACCGCACGCGATCATTCCATCCTCTTCCTCATCCTATCCTCACCCTTTAAACACACAACTACGCTGCCACATATGCCTGGAGACCAGTCGGAAGTTTACACCTGGTTCCATGTGGGGCGCTGGTCCGCAAAACCTCTCAAGCCGAGGGGTAGATCGGTGCCTGATCTCGTCGTCCAGTGGAAAATCAACGCCATTATTCGCGATAAAAGCATGCACTATACTTACGGGATGATTTTTTTTTTCTTGTGCCCGGAATCGCTAATCAATCAACCGACTAACAAAGGATTTAAGTGATGCTGTAAATATTAGAATCAATCAAAACATGTAAGGTAAAAGGCATCACGAGAATGGAGAGCAATGGAGATGCCAATGAGGCTGCGCCGAGCGGGAGAACGAGCGGCAGGGCATGTGCGACCGCCACCGTCACCCTCCCCACCACCACCACCACCACCACCACCACCACCACCGCCACCGCCCCCGGCTGCGCGGCGCCGGCGCTCTGCCGCTCCAAAGTTCACGCCTGCGCCAATTGACCTGCGTGGCATTTGGAAGCCCCTGGGCAAGTCAGCACTCGCTTTGTACTTCTTTGGCTTAGCTTGATCGAGACGATTGGAGTTGGTTTATTTTAAGATTTCTCGTTAATCTGTAGTTTATGTGGCAATTATTCAGCCTTGATAACGTGTGAATGGCAGATTTAAATTCGAGAGACTTCTAAGCAGGTTTACAATGAAATTCCCCTCATACGTTTCCTTTCTAATAACTATTACAACACGTGTACATCTCGCCCTAGAATATCCCATGGGCAGCGTGCTAGCTTACCGTGGTGTGATCCCGGGATCGATTCCCGGTGGGGAAAAATAGGGTTGAAGCTTTTCTTTAAAATCGTCTCAGTTTCTGTATGTGTGTAACGAAGAAACGCTCAGGCAAGCGGAGTTTGCTACGAAGTTACGAAGGGAATACGTCATGTATTCCCTTCGTCACACGTCTCCAAGCGACGTGTCACCTGTCCCTATCCTGAAGCATAGGGAACGCAGTTAGTTAGCCGGCTAAGACGGACAATCAACCCAAAAAGCCAAATGCATACTTACATATAAATCGCAGATATTGAACACAGGCCGTGACAATATAAAAGTTGTATACTGCTAAAGCATGTTTACCAAATGGTGTTTTGATTTCTCTCGTATAAAATTTCTTTAATATTTCTATGAAAGCGGGTGCACACTTCCCAATTTTAATCAGACCGACTAGAATTATCTTCGCATTTAGAGCTTCATTACTAAAAAAATTTAATTTTTTCCTCTCCTTTTGTAAATGCATGACAAAAGAATTATTACTTGAGTCATACACACGTAAAATATCTATGAGTTAGTAAAGCGTGTTACTGAAATTTAATTTTCAAAAATGAGCAGTGATAAAAAGTTGTCATGTGTTGTTTAGAAAAATATATTTGCCAAATTAACAAAATTACATTTTACTCGGAAAATTGAAAACAAATTATCTATTTCCAAGAATTATTAGCTGTTTTAACATTACTGAATTCTGGTTCAGAAATTTTTAGAGGGACAATTATGTTTCATTATCGTAATGCATTCTAGTGGGAACTAGCATAGAATTTCACACTGTCAACAGTAATAAATAGGAATCACTGCCTAGCGTCTCTACATTAGATTTCCTAACTTCTGGTCCGTTTCTGAGGAGGTTTGAAGATGAACTACTCATAGTATTATATATGAGTAAAGTACTGTTGAAATAATTCTGCTAACAACGTTTTAAGGTAACAACGTTTAAGTCGTATTTTAGTTCAACGTGGAAAGCAATTCCACTTGAACGCAGTCAGTAATCCGTCAAGTCGAGCCCTAAGTCATTGCGTTTTATCTCTATCGGCCAGGGGCTCAGTGTCGTTAGTATCCGGGCTTCCCAGACGGTCACCCATCCAGAGAACTGCCTCGAGCTACTTAATTTCCGTGACTTTATGAAGCTTGTTTAAGAAGTTCGGCGCCTGGCTAGCCTAGGCCTAAGCGTAGGCATAGAAAGAAACTACCTATTGGCCAAAGACATCTATACTAAAGAGCTTAAAAAATTAGAAAAAATAGACAAATCGTTTTTTCTAATTTTAAATTCACGAGAAATTGCTCGATGCAGAGCACTTCGGATCAAACAAAAATATATCTCATAAGGCTATTTAGTATTTATTTATTTATGTATTATTTAGTCAAAAAACAATAAAAACTGTATGTGACACAAGGGGGAGATTATCTGAGCCCGCTTTCTTGAGTTCCAGAATCCCTTTCCAATATTTTAACTACAAGTAGTTGAAAGATGAAAACAAGTTTTAAAAAATTAATAATAATAATAATAATAATAATAATAATAATAATAATAATAATAATAATAATAATACAATTTTAAAAAGCGCGAGATTAGCAACATTTGAAAAACTAGACATTCCCGATTTATAGAAAACTTATTTGTAAAGGTAAACGAACTGCTGCTTTGATTTTTTTTACATTGCTAACAAAATAGTAACTCACCCTCAGCTCTACTACCACTACAAGAAAAACTCAACAAAACGTGCGCATAGCGGATCTACATTTATGTCCAGAAGCAAATCAAGGAGCCGTCACAGCGTTTGCACAATGGATCAGGGACACTGGACAAAAGTTGATCGAGCTGAGGGTCATTGGCTAATATATAGGCTAAAAAATATATCTCAAGGGGCTAAAAAATAGGGCAAAAATATCTCTCAGAAGGGCTTTTACTCAGGGCTTTTACTCAGGGCTTTTACTCAGAAGGGATACACTTTTTTATTTCATTATAGTAAGTACGAAACTATTCGAAATAAACTCTGAACTTAAATGCCCCGACAAAGCGGAACTTGTACACAGATAGCCGACATAAAATGTTCACGGTCCAAAGATATAAAGATCCTTGTGAATTTATTCGTTTTTATTAAAGATCAAAGAGAAAGATAGACTCTATTGGTTTGCATCGGATTTGGCGTACTAGGTGTTACTAAATATCATAGTCTAATTAAAAATCTTAAGCAGTAAGAAAACGAAAGAAGTAGACAAAGGTAACATTGAAAATAGGATATCTCATCTCCCACTAAGATAATTTCTTTCGATGTTGATGATGATGATGATGATGATAATGATGATGTAGTTGACGACGACGTCGTCGAAGAGCAGGCCAGGAAAATTAAGTTCGCCGATAAATGGAAGAAGGAAACTCATCAAATTAATTTGGAATTGACTACCCAATCTTGCCATATAAACCCAACTTAATTAATAAGTTTGTTTTAAATACCGATACAAAGCATTAGGTATAATAAATTGTGGACAACAATTGCAATAACAGTAGCTACCGTTAAAAATTTCAGATGAGTTGGCGTTGAAGAAGACTTGTGGTGGACTATAATAAATGAAGAGGCCGTCGGGAATGGTCAGGAGAGCCCTCGGTCGAAGGTCTTTGGAAGGAAAGGGAAATCAAGTGCATTACCTTCGAAGGCCGTCAAGATACAACCAAAATGTTGATAAAACAGATAACACAGATCGACACTTTCCAAGAATAATAAAAGAAGAACACTTCCGGTGTACAGTGAGACCGAAGGAAGATTTCTCCACCATTTCACAGATTTAAGAGAAAGAACCAGATGGGAAGCCTTCTGAAATGATAGCTTGAAATTTAGTTGATTTTATTAATATAAAAGTAACTGGTTAAACCCAAGCGATTGCATCCCACAAAAAGAAGAGCGGAAGAAAAGTTACAACAGAAAAGTATTACAAATGCACTGAACGGAAAATCGAAAAAACATAGTTTCATTGTGTTCAGCACTTATCTGCGACACTAATGAAAATAGTAGTACTATAGCACATTTTTATACAACAGTACATACTTTCTCGAATTATTATTTCAAAATTTACCATTTTTTAAAATGATACTCGCGCCTTTCTTTTAAGCCTCCCTTCTTCTACACGTGGACAAAATTTGAAGCATAAAATTGGAGTGAGTTTTGAGAAAATGATTTGTTTGTAAATTGCATTAATTTTAAGCCCAAATTTCGCAAAACCTACTCGTCTTTAAAACACAACTGTATAGACCTTCTTTAAAGAGCTTATTTTTTTAACAGACTTTTTTTTAACCTAAATTAGTTAACACCATTAAGAAAATCTACAAAGACAGTAAAAGTGTTGTGAAAGTAAACGGACAAGTATCAGATGATATAATAATTTCTAAAGGATTGAGACAATGGTGCTGTTAGTCCTAACTCTTTTTAAAATGTTCATTGCCGAAGCTCTAAGAGAATGGATGAAGATTGCAAATAAATGTCTCCAAAATAAAGTATATGGTAACACGAGAATATGGAAATGATCTGTGTACTGAAAATGAAATACAATAATGCGATGGATTTAAATATTTAGGTTTCACAGTTTCAAAAGATTGCACAAGTAATAAGGATATTAATAATAAGATAAATCAAGGTAAACGAGTCATAAATATGCTAAATCCAATTCTGTGAACTCCAAGTTATCAAAGAAAACTGTATACAGAACCATAATAGAAAGTATTGTCATATATGGCTCAGAAGTATGGGAACTAACTCAAAAAAAACTACAAAAAGAGATTATTAAATATTTAAATTGACTTTTTTGACGAAGTTGGAGAATATCTCGCTTACACCACATTCATAATGAATAAATAAAGACAACAAAACCCCTTCAATTGTACGGACACCTGCTGAGAATGCCAGAAGAGAGGTGACCCAAACAAGTATATAAATGGATACCTCCGCATAGAGGACAGAGGGGCAGGCCATCAACCCCATGGAAACAAGGAATACTGACTGCGACGGCGACAAGAAATTGACAGAGGAAGATATAGTGGATAGAAAAGACTGGAACAGAGTGAGCGAGAAAAATTGCCAGATGTAAACCACTCGTGTGTGTGTGAGAGAGAGAGAGTGTGTGAATGTGAGTGTGAGTGTGAGTGTGAGTGTGAGTGTGAGTGTGAGTGTGAGTGTGAGTGTGAGTGTGAGTGTGAGTGTGAGAGTGTGAGAGTGTGAGAGTGAGTGTGAGTGTGAGTGTGAGTGTGAGTGTGTGTGAGTGTGAGAGTGTGTGAGTGTGAGTGTGAGTATGAGTGTGTGTGAGAGTGTGTTAATGTGAGTGTGTGAGTGTGAGTGTGTGAGTGTGAGTGTGTGAGTGTGAGTGTGTGAGTGTGAGTGAGTGAGTGTGAGTGAGTGAGTGTGAGTGAGTGTGTGAGTGTGAGTATGAGTGTGTGAGTGTGAGTGAGAGTGTGTGAGTGTGAGTGAGTGTGAGTGTGTGAGTGTGTGAGTGTGTGTGTAGTACCATGTGTGTGAGTAGAAACATAGTTAAATATGTTTCTGAAAATGTAACTGTAATGTTTTATATTTACCAAGATCTGGATATGTGTGTTATAGTGGCAGTCCCAGGATATCTGCTATTAAAACTAACGTACTAATGGATTAGTTATAAATTTAGTCATTCAAAAAGTTGTAAAAAGTCGCGTGTCAAATTATTACAAGACATTGCTTTTATATAAATTCAGTATGCTTTGCACTTAAAAATAAATAATCTTTCAACTTAAAAAACGCCTTATCGTCGCTCCGCTAACTAAAAACTCGAACTTCCTGCTTTTGATAGATCACTTGCTACTCGCACAACAAACAATCACAATGAACAAGTGGCAAAACATGAGTGATCGCTCTATTAATTTTAATATATTATTAAAATTTAGTGTTTTTATAAAAAAGGTTAATAATAGTAAGCATAATACTTCTGGGTGAGTAGAAAGCACGGATTCCTTTTTAAGGGAAAACACTTAGTTTTAAATATATAAATTATTAAAGAATAGCAGGCCATTGAAATGGATTCCACAAATCTGAACACTCGTAGGGTATTTGGTCTCATGTACTGAATTAAGCGGAAGTTGGGTCGTAAACGAATCTGGGTTGTTTGTACTTTCCGCTCAAATGAGACCTATAATTGCAGCCATTGATGGCAAAACATCATGAAACAGCAAGTGGATAGGAGTAATTGTTCAGATTGGTCACTAGGGAACTGATAATCTATCCATCAATTCCTGTACTCTTCAATGGTGAATTCCGTATGCCAGCTCCTAAAATAATGATAAAATATCGTTCGACCAATGTCTAAGGAGAAAAAACGCCCGGCTTTAGAACCACTTAGGCCATAATGCCAGGAAGAGTTCGTTCACATCTGCTTCTCCGGTTTGGTTCGGTAAATCATTCATGATGGTTGACAACAGCTAAAAGGATTTATCGCGTTTCGATTTCCGACCATTATTTTTGAGGAAAAATTCTGAAAAATACAAAGCTTTTACCACGTAGAGGATATGATAAGGTGTTTTAGCCATGCTAATTCACAATCAACGCCACGAATTCTTGAATTGAAGGCCCACGCCATGTTTTGTATCACTATACTTCTTTCGGCCTTCAGTTAAAAGTATGTTATTTCGTCAACTATAAAGGGCCCTGGCCTTCTTGTCTTAATGCCACCCCCAAAAATGATTGTCTTGAAGGTGGAAATTTTTCAGCAGTAGGAGATCTTTCTCTACGACACAGGAAAAGACCTTCTCGCGATCCAAATGCTTTTCTTTTAGCAATTGTTGATCAAACATTGACTACGAGCCTCCTCTGACTTGTGTTCTTAAATCAGATACTAAATATGAACTAATAACGAATAATCTAGGTTACAGTGACCACGATGCACAAATTCTTATAATCTATATATTTAAAAAAATAAGGTATTCTGCCATGGCTTCGTTTAGAGCTTCTACTGAACTGATTGTTGTATTTTTTCTTTTAAATGAAAGCATATGATCCCTAGATGTGTTATCAGATATTGTTTGTGTTGATTCACCAACATTTACGGTGTAAATTAATTAATTAAATCATTCTTCAATAGTACGCTTATCAATAGTCAATTGTTTTCTTTCAAAGGGTGGCAGTTTGATGTTTTGTGGGTGTTCAAAGAGTGGCACGCTGCTTGATGTTTTGTTTTGATTGTTGAGATTTGTTTACAATTCGTCAAAGTTTTGTTTCAGCGTAATAATTGCATTGTGGTGTTGACTGCACGTATTTGCTTCTGTGGTGTATTTTGTAGAGAACATTCGCACAGTGGGTTTTGCTCGGTTGTAATACTTTAGTGAAGTTGTTTACAGGTTATGTCGAATTCCGAATCGTTGTCCACGCGCCCCAAAAGACGCAAACGTACATTAACTGAACGCAGGGAAAGAGAAAGTCAGCGTAGGTGTCGTGACAGTGAGGTCGTTTCGTTTTCTATTGGGTCATTGTCTATAAGATGTCAGTTTTGTTCTGCTTTGTACTTTTCACGTGAGAGAAATTCTGCAAACGATTTACTTTGTGTTGCTTAAATGGGAAAATAAGTATACCTTCGAGCAATATGCCAGAAGAAATCAAACAGTTGTTCATAGGAGATGATGACACATCAAAAAACTTTAGAAATAATATCCTTCAGTATAATAGTGCTATATCTTTTGTGCCGATATTGCATTGTCACCTGGTCATGGGCCATACGTGTTCAAACTTTTGGGAACTCATCACAGAATATCTTCGTTATACCCTGAAGATCCAAACAATGCAATGTATTGTGAACATTAGTCTGGGTACAGTATTTTACTTTTATCTCAGATCTCACCGTCAAATTTTGACGGGTTCTCACTAGTTACTAATAAAATGAATACTGACACAATAAATAACACACGTATGTGCAGAGCATTTACTAAAGTTAACATAAAATTATTTACGGACTACTTTCTGAAGGAATCATGGCACGCAGTTTATAACGCTATTGACACAAATGAAAAATATAATTTATTTTCTCAAAACTTTCATTTCACTTTAACGCCTGCTTTTCTCTTAAAAAGAGAAAATTAAGCATTTCACGAAAAAGTAATACTTGGATCACACAAGGAATTAGAACGTCATGTAAAAACAAACGTACGCTTTACTTCATTTCTAAACATCATAATGTATCACCCGGTTTCCATGTCTACTTCCGAGAATGCAAAAGAATTTTAAGGAAAGTAATAGTTCTAGCAAAAATAATGAAAAATAATGAGGATATTTTGAACGCTAGTAACAAAACTAAAGCAAAGTGGAATATAGTAAAAACTACGACCACGTCATCACGACACTCGTTGAGAATGTTGTTTTAAAGGATAACGAAAGAGAAGCAAGTAATCCAGAAAAAGTTGCGAATCTCTTGAACCAACAGTTTTCTAGAATTGCGATTGATCTCACGAAGGGATTAAAGCCACAAAATTCAACATCATACGCTTCCCAAAAAATTTTCGACACGATGTTTATTTCCGAAACTTCCAACGAAATCTTTAGAATAGTCAGTAAATTAAAAAATAAATATTCTTCTGGTTTACAAGAATTTTCAGATTGTTTATTAAACATTTGTGCACATGTCATTATACACCCATTAACTCACGTTTTCAATAATTCTTTATGCACAGGAATATTTCCAGATATTTTCAAAACAGCAAAAATTAATCCGCTTTTTAAGAAAAAAAAACAAAAATTAAATTCACAATTACCGGTCAATTTCTCTTTTGTCAGTTTTCTCAAAAATATTAGCAAGGCTTTTCTATACGCAAATGGAAACTTTTCTCAGAAAAACGAAGCTATTTCAGTCTCACAAAACGGTTTTAGAAAATCAAAATCTACGGACACTGCCATTTTTCTTTTCTTAAAGACTTTGCTTCATCAATGGACCTAAATGAAGAACCCATTGGAAAATTTTTAGATCTTTTGAAAGCTTTTGACAGTATTAATCATAACATTGCTTATTTATCCTTGAAAATCGATTTTATTACATGGGAGTTTTTTTTTTTTTTCTCCCTTTCAAAATTCAAAACTTAAGTAGTATATGATTTAGTGTAGGGATCACAGAATTTTGAAAATGTGCACACAATTCACTTTTCCCCATAGCCCGTCATACGCAGTTTTTAACTGTTTTTTTTGACGTAAATAAATAAATAAATAAATAAATAAATAAACATATTTCTCTCAAAATTACCTTCATATGGAATTCGTGGGATTCCCCAAGATTGGATAACCTCGAACCTTAAACATCGATCTCAAAGAGTAGAAATACCGTACTGGCACGAAAAGACATTATATTTCCAATTCTTTGCCAATTTAACATGGGGTCCCACAAGGTTCGATCTTAGATCCTATCCTCTTTCTGTTGTACGTAAACGATATGACCTCATCTATTAAAAATGAGAGAACAGTTGTTTGCCGATGATACGAATGTTCTTTGCAAAAAAGAAACAATAAATAATACAATTTCAGAAGTTTCAAATTGGTGCAGGAAAATTATTATTAATATTATTATTTTAGAAACTTGTTTCATCTTCCAATTATTAGTAGTTAAATTGTTGGGAAGGAATTCTGAAACTCAAGAAAGGGTGCGCAGATTATTTTCTCCCTCATACGTCACATACAGTTTTTTTACTGTTTTTTTATAAAAATTTAAATATCAGATGATATTAATAAGTTCACAGATAGCCTATGCAAGTTGCGTACCCCCATAACTCATGGCCGCGAGGTCGGGACGCTGCTGTTAGTCCATTGCCCCGTACGCGGGCTGTCGCTCCAAGTACAGACAGACAAGGCCGAGATATGTCTATGTGATATTCGCGGAGGAAGAAAGTAATCTTCTGAGGAGTCCCTAGAGGACCGGCAGGTACCGCGAGAGGTCCTGGTAGGTCATTTAGGTACCGATAGACAGCAGTTGGAAGAGGTCCGGAGAAGCGCCTAAAAAGTTAGCGCAGACCCAAAAGTGCAGGAAACTAACCTGTTCGAGAAAGTCTGCGTCGTACTTCTCTATCACTAGTTTTCCCTGTCATGAAGAGACACTAGAAAGGTGAGACAAGTTACAGAAGCAGAAGGCAAAGTATACGCACAAGAAAGAGAGGACTTTCCTGAAGTCAAGAAACGAGCAGTTCAATATCAAGAAATTAACCTAAGCAAGAATTAGAAAAAAATGTATTATTGGTAAAATTTATTAAAAATTATTATTTATGAAAATGTAATTTTATATTATGTAGAATATATTTTGTCCTCAGAATGTAAGATTAATTTTATTTAATTTAGTATATACTGAAGATAACTGTCATTCGTGATTTTAAGGATCATTATGGCAATATAATGAAAGAAATGAATATTTACCGAGGTGAACGTTATCCTTTTAGAAAAATAATGGCAGACTTGAATTCTTTGCGCAAAAGATATGTATATTTTTAGACCCCTCTTTACTGAAACTGACAAATTTTTTTCGACTCTTGCTGTGACATGCCTCTGAGACACATTGAGAGGCATTTAATGAATATCCAATAAGATATTCTCAATGTACAAACATAGAGCACATATACTACAACCGCCTAGCAGAAATACACTGCTCCGCCCACAAATTTATCACAATCGTCTAGTGAACAGGAAAAGGAATAAATTCTACCTTCAAGGTACAATCAGTGTAATATAATTTACACAGACGCCCCACCTCGCCCATCCCCTCCCCTCCCCTCCCATCCCAGTCCCTCCCCGCCGTCTCCTCGCTCAGTCCACCCGTGCTATGTCTCCTCCAACTTCGCCTCATATTGTTCACCGTCGTGCCTCGCCTATATGTTCGTCAGGTTCCATATTTGCCTTATCACAAACTTTGCCCGGTAAGTAAATTTCGAGTAATATTTTGGAAACGCGAACCACCACACTTTATTGTTCTTGGCTGCTCAAAAAAAGCCGTGAAAAATTTGAAATAAATTCTAGAAATAGTAAAAATCGAAAAATTCTACAATAGTAACCATAAATTTTTGTTATGAATTTTGGCTTAAGAAGCAACTGTTTGAAACCAACTCCTGGCTGTTTTTGTTTACCTTCGTCTAATACAACTATCGAGGTATGGTCTTTTTTTTTCCTCCTTTGCTTAATATTCCTGAATGGATTAGATCCTGTACGTTTTCCTTAGTCACTATTTGTAAAACTAGCTAGATACTTAAAAATATTCCGCTCTCTATAAGTGAAAATAACATCATACTGGAACCTAACGGTGAAGATTGATTGTTTAATTAGTAAATCCGGGTGCGTCAGATGGCCATTAGTCCCGTACGTGTAGTACATGTTTTTATCGCAGAAGGCGGCATCCCCCGCTGGATGGCGAGATCCAGTCGACCAACCCGACGGCTAGTGGGGATTCCCCATCCAAGTATGTCCCACCAATGGAGCATCGCGTCAGCCGGGACACGCTCCAAGTTCCCGACTGGCCTCGTGACAATTGTGGTAGTGTAATGCATGTGAGTGTGTGTGTAATTAGGGGTGAGGATAGAACACGGAAGAGGACGAAAAGGTCGAGCGCGGTCCGTGCCCCGATTGTTAGGTACTGCTCCGGCATTCGCCTGGTGTAGATGAAAGAAACCACGGAAAACTACGGATCACAGTATCCGGACTTTAGAATTCTCCATGAGACAGCGGCTGAATTGAGAAAAGAGAGCGTGTGTTGCGGGTGGCTTGTGCACATGCAATTTGCGTATCGCGGCATATCCCGAAATTGTAAAGAAAATACAGGTGTTGGTACTCCCTGAGATATATATATATATATATATATATATATATATATATATATATATATATATATATATATATATATATATATATATACCCAAGACATTTAAAGTTAAATTGTGCAGAGTTATAATAGAGTAAGTACCATCACAGATGATGTAACGGATAAATGAATTGATCGCAAAGTCTACAGACTTAATTTCGAATTTTGGCCCGGGCAAATTTCTTTCTGGTTTGGAAACAATTTTGTGGGTTCAACCAGTATTACACTATGAACACGTAAATAATGACTAGTTTCTACGACACATTCCTATGAAGAATTTGTGTTCGTTAGAGAATTTTGGGGAAATTGTATATTAATATCTGTGAAGACTAAACTATTTAAACCTAAATAAACATTCTTACATTCGAACATTCTTACCAAAGAAATATATTCTGGTGAACGTCTTTCAGATGAATCATGTCATCTTTGATTAACGAATCGCTGACCGTATAAATTATATAAGGTGAATTTTCCCAACGAAGTTCGGAATAGTACTTTAAAATACGGGACATAGACCACGCGCGATCTTCCCTTCCTCGTCCTTGTCCCCTCACACTCACACACACACACACACACACACACACACAGGGGCAACTAGAAGAGGGGGGCAGGTGGGACAACTTGCCCCAGGTTCCGACTTAATTGGGGGACCTATTTTTTCATTCAAAATAAATAAAAAACGTATTTATTTCAAATTCAAATTTAGCGCTATAAGTTATTTCTATTGAAATTTCTATTATAATTAGTATTTATAATTAGTTATATATAATTATTATATATTAGTTATATATATAATAATTAGTATTTCTATTGAAATAACTTATCTCTAACTGGAGAAATGAAATTCTGTTAATGAATTGAGGAAGGAGGGAATTTTTTTCTTGGAATTCTCGTGGTTCAACTGCCCCTGGCCCCTGGTTTTCTATGAGCGCCCCTGCACCAATATACATTTACACGTATGAACATACACGCACTTCAGCACGTATCGGGAATCCCGTCAGGAGCTGAGAGTTGTCCCAGCAGGGGCAGTGCCCCGCTGAGGGGAAGTTACCTGAAGAGGGGAATACTCCTCAAGCCGATAGGCAACTCGATACCAGATCTCACGTTGCAGCGGGAGAGGAACACCGCCACATCTCGTATTATAACATGCACTACACTTACGGGAGTAATTATCATAGCTGTAGACGCGCCCAGAAACTCTACATACTTACTCATTCAATCTCTCTCTCTCTCTCTCTTAAGGAAGCGGGTGTTCGAATATCTTAAATTCTTAGGTAAAAGAGATTGGGAGAAGTGGATCAGGGCATCAACTGATGTCACTGCAGTGCCTCTGACCGGGAGCCCTAGGTTCGAGTTCCGACGATGGCAGGATTTTGGACACTAGCTTGTCGGCTAGGCCGAATTCAGTCGCTGTTTGGAGGAGATTCTAGCGGCCGGCTGCTCTGATCGGTAGTTTTCCACGTTTTCTCCAATCAATACCAGGCGAATGCCGGAACAGTACCCTAACAAAGGGGCAACGGACCGCGCGATCTTTCCTTCTCCTTCCTTGTCTTATCCTCGTCCCTTACTTATGTGCAGTACACTGCGGAAAACCGGTCGGGAGCTTAGAGCTTGTCCAGGCTGGGAGGGGGCCGTTGGTGGGAATTCCTGATTGGGGAAAACCCCGTTAGTGTAGTGTGGAGTGTGGAGTGTAGAGTGTAGAGTGAGGAGTGTAGAGTTTGAACTGCAGACTGTAGTGTGGACGGTAGAGTGTAGAGTATGGAGGGTAGGATGTGGAGTGTATGGTGGGAAGTGTAGTATGGAGTGTATTGTAGAGTGTAGAGTGTGTGGAGTGCGAGTGAGAGTGAGGATTCCGAGCTACCGAGGTTCCCCGGTGTTCGGCAACGGTGTATGCTCTAGCAGCTAGTATACGCGCATGCCTTTCAATTCCCCGGACAGTTCCGGAGATGAGATAAATCGACAAGATGTTTCTCACGTAAATTTTTAAAGAAAAATGTGGGAAATGCCCAGAACAGTCAATGTTCCAAATTAATATCAGGTTTTTTAAACTTTATCCAATTTTCTCATTCATAAATTATTTAAATGATAAAATGTTGAACTTACGAGTTCATGCTTACACTAGGTTAGTTACGTTAGTGTTATGAGTTACAGTTAAAATGTGTATGCTAGACTAGTTTTCTTATTACAGGCATTTATTCATTACATTTATTTCCAAATACAATTATGATTTTTTGTCTCCTTTTTTTACTTTGCGCCAAAATAGTAGGAAAGAATTATTTAGGAGCAGTCCCAAATATTGTTTTCAAACAATGCAGACTTCAATAAACTCCGACAAGATATGGTGACGAGCTAAATTTCTATCCATATTAAATTTACAATAAATTTTTGTATTGTATTTTTTATTCTTCCAAATAATCACAGAATGTTTATCAAGAAGCTATAAATATTTAACAAAACAATTATTGGAATTCAATAAAGACGAAAAGAGCCATCCATCTTTTTCTCGAGAGTGCAAAAATGACTTTGCCCTGACTCAGATTTTTCTCAGTTATTTCGCATCATAATTTTTAAAAGAATAATATTCAGCCGAAATTAATTTATTATTTTATTGGGTATCATTATTCCACATTTTTCTCACTCAATCTCTACATTGACATTGGCATCCTGTGTTAAGTTTTGGATATTAATTAAGTTCAAGTTTTGGAGATTAATAACTTTTTGTAATTATAACATTTGCCACTTGGGATTCTGCATAAGACGGAGCGGTATGCTGGAGCCATGACGCTCGTTCTCGTAGATGGAACTGAGTAACAACTTCACAAAATTAGGTGCATGCCAGGCTAGAAAAGAAACGATTATAATTCTTCACTTAGGTATGCTGACAGGTGAGCATACCTGGCAAAGTGCTTCCTTCGCTGGCTGCAGTAACTCCTTCCGCCGCCGAATGGGTGGGAGATGGGCCATCCTCTTCCTCATCGTGATAATCCGTCTTGCGTCCACTGGCCACATCGCGGTCACTTTGGGCCGAAGCAACACCGTAGGAGGAGCAGCAGACGCACAGCAACAAAACAGAGTGGAGACAGCGGCGCGAAAACAGCGACACAGTCATCTCATCGTCATCAGATGACTAATATCATGCTTCTTGGGTAGTGGGCAAGGTTGAGTAAACTGAAAAAAAGGGGCTGCTGGAAGAATGGAGCAAAGGAAACGAATAAGAACAGAAAAGGGGTAGAGCGAATGGAAAAAATCGCGCTCCTTGACACAGAAGGAGATGGAAGCAATGAGACGTCGCTCCGATCTATGGCTGCATTAGTAGAGACCCCTCGCGATCCGCGTTCTCGCCATGGCCGGCTGCTCCTGGGCTCACCGTTCGCTAGGCTCGCCTGGCGCGAGCCGTGGTCTTTCTCATCCCCCGCTAGAGTGTGCTGAGGTACTGATGGCGAACCCAGCATCCAAAGGGCCAACACAAATTTCTGCTTGGACTCCTGCGCTTGCGCTCTGACCCCCGGCCGTTGCAGGCTCCGGGGTGGCAAGGCACAAGACCCGCAAAGGCACTTTGCAGAAACTCTCAACAGATGATACCGAAAGAATTGAATTTTTATTTACATTTTCTAAATTCTTTGAATTTGAAGATTTTCATGGCCACAACTGCCGACAAGTTTCTATTTCAAAATGAAATTGCAATCGGCACTGAATTCCAATCGAAATTGGTTTGAACGTACTGCACCATCTGTCGGCGTTTAAATGAAGTATACTGAAGTTGAAATAATTATTACAACAAAAGATTCATATATAATTATTCTTAAGCCGTCTTAATAAAAACAATCTTAATTTATATAGCATCGATTATTGATTTCATGTTAAGGGTACAGACATTGTTTGTTGGTACACTGATCTTTCCTCATATTTTAAGCTGGAAGAGTTGGTAGTGATAACTTTTGTTATAGATGTTCTGTGCTATTTGAGTTTTCGTAAAAGGCTGTATTAGTGATTCCAAGCAAATAATTCATTCGGAGAATTATCTCAAGCAAATCGCGTTACTTTCGAGATAGTATGGCATCAAAAGGACAGCAAATACAAGAAATTGACTTATCAAAATTGAATCTTCAACAGCTTACTCACATTAAACAACAATTAGATCAGGTATGTGCGATTCATTGACCTCCGCTTCATGTATCGACTTAACCTTATTCTATTAATACGGATGTTGGGGAAATATTACACTTTTGTCTTGCCTTTTTTCAAATAATTTCATTCATGTTTCTAGGAACTGAATGTGTTTCAAGATTCATTGCACACACTGAAGATCGCGCAAGGAAAATTTCAAGAGTCAGGTGACAGTTTAGAAAAGATAAACTCCAATTCAAAAGGCAAAGAAATCTTAGTTCCACTTACCGGATCTGTATCCTTTTTCCAATAATTTTTATTTGTGATATTTTGTAATCGTTTTTAGAGGTGGATCAAGGAGTTGCTGTATATGTCTTTTCAAAAAATTATTATTCTTTAACAAATTGTGTAGATGTATGTACCAGGAAAAGTTGCAGACAGTGAGAAAGTAATAATTGACATTGGAACTGGATACTACATCTCAAAGGTTTGTTCATTTACCTTGAACAATAATTCTTGTCAAAACTTTCCTCTCTGTAATGAAATTCATTTACAGGATATTGATGGTGCAAAAGAGTACTTCAAGCACAAAATTAATTTTGTAACAGAACAAATGGAGAAAATTCAATCTATGGGTATGGAGAAGAGCAAGATTCGCGATGGTAAATACCAGATTTCAATTTCTTATTTATTGTTTCTCAATCTTCATTTATCCATAAGTTTTTTAGTATTACAATTCCTAATAATAAGATTAGCAGAACACTTGCTCCTTAATTTCATAAATAGAATAATTATTAAAGGAAGTAACTTTCAACAGTTATTACCATTTGCATTCTTTGGCTTATTTCTGTAGTGCATGGGTTTTCTATCTGTTCTGGAACTCCAATTACAATATAACCTTGAGTAAAATACTTCGGTTGGAGTAGGGTGTTAGTACAACTTACAGACCATGTGTGAGAATTATTGTGTTATGAAAACTTTAAATATGTTGTAATTTAGTGAAAAGGTAAAGTGGATGAAATTGGATTAATTGCAAGTGACAAAGCGAGGGCTTTCATGAATTAAGAGAGATTGTGTTTATAATCCCAACAGATTTATGTAGCAGGTTATTTTCCTTATAGCATTTTCACATAATACTAGTGAGAACCCGTCAAAATTTGACGGTGAAATCTGAGATAAATGTAAAATACTGTGCCCAGACTAATGTTCACAATATGTTGCATTGTTCGGATCTTCAGGGTATAACGAAGATATTCTGTGATGTGGAGTTCCCAAAATTTTGAACACTTATGGCCTATGACCAGGTAGCAATGCAGTATCTGCACCAAATGACACAAAAGAAAGAGCACTATTATACTGACGGATATTATTTCTAAAGAACATGCAAACTGTCAACTCCACAATGCTATTATTACACTGACATTTATTACGGGACCTTGACGAATTGTAAACAAATCTCAACAATCAAAACAAAACATCACGCAGCGCCACCATGAAGCAGTGTGGACATCTATCGACTCGTGTATATCGATTTTGAAACAATCACCCTTTAGAAGAAAACAATTGACTATTGATAAGCGTACTATTAATGAATGATTTAATTAATTAATTTACACCGTAAATGTTGGTGAATGAACACAAACAATATCAGATAATACATCTAGGGATCACATTCTTTCATTTAAAGGAAAAACTACAACAATCGGTTCAGTAGAAGCTCTAAACGAAGCCATGGCAGAATACCTTATTTTTTTAAATATATAGATCCATTGGTAATTATGGATTGCATAGACTCTTTAAGACATTTATGGTAATTGCAAGAGCTCAAGGCCCAAGCCTCTTCCTGAACTTGGAAAAACAACTTGGTCTTACAAGTAATTGGCATGTAAATGTGAGGAAATTGTGTGTGCTATTAGTATAATTCTTTAGCTTCTTGTAGATATTTCACTCGTGTGATTTGAAATACGCTTGCAATATTTACAATTTTCAACCACGTTTTAGAATGTTAATGTTTTAAATCTAATTGTTTAAATGAAAAGTTAGTGAATGGATGTTTTAAATCCTGTGAAGACTAAAATACGAGTATTACAAAAATTACTTAGTCCTTCAGACATTAGTTGTATTGAGAACATTTGTTCTAGTGTTGTGGAAAATTATTTCGGGGATAGCAAAACTATTACATTATAAACTCTTTTTCAGCATTGCTATTATATAATGTAGCATTTATTTCTTGTAACAAAATGCTTTTCCCCCAATGAAATAAGATATTTCACAGTTAATACAATTAGTTCTATTGGAAATATCATTTTCTTAACCATACTCCGTTGTTAGGCGGAAGAGCAGGCTATGGCCTGAGCCTAGCAATTAATAAAGACATCATCATTGTTATTATCATTATCATCATTATTATTATCATTATTTAAAACATTAAAGATGAGTTCCAGTTGAGCAGTAACAATTTTAATTACATGTGGAATTGGTTGGCAATTTGAATTTGTAATAATTTCTTCCTTTTAATAAATAGTATAGCAAAACCTGTCTAAATGCTAGAAATACGAGAAAAATACTCCCTGAGAAAGATGGTTTGAGGTCAATGGACTAGTCTTTTAACTTTGCTCAATATGTCGATTTCTACTTGTATTGAATTTATTTGAATTGTAGGATAGTATATTCCAGGTTTGTTTAGAAAACAAGATCTTATTGGCAATTAGAATATGCAAGTTTAACTTTTAGTCATTAAACATAATGCATAAACTAAGCATATACACTTTTTGCTCATATTTGCTGTGCACGCTCAGGGAGTATTTTTCTCATATTTCTAGCATTTAGACAGGTTTTGCTATACTATTTATTAAAAGGAAGAAATTATTACAAATTCAAATTGCCAACCAATTCCACATGTAATTAAAATTGCTTTTACACACGAACATATTTACACATTTTGTTACATGTATTTTATGGTTTGTTGTTTTTGCAAAGTCCTATCTGCAATGAAGATGTTTAAAATTTGAAGCTGGAGCCTTCAGAGGAACAGGCACCAGGCTGATGGTTTTCATCTGAAATTGACAATTGCTCTACAGATTCTTGAATAAAGTGTTTTTGTGTTGGCTTTGTTCTTGTGATGATGTTAAATACAGTGTGGGCTTTTTATCATTGCCAGATAAAGGATGTTGTAGAAAACATGAACTATCCATTGTCATTTTGCTTCACTCTCACTATATTTTTGGACCTTTTAAGTCAATAACACCTTCATATTTATATTGTATAATTGAACCACCTCTGGAATAAATTTTCACTTTTGCCTCATCAGAGCAAGACTACTAGATATCTCAGTTGAAATGAGTTTATTGCAAAATATAAGCATGTTGGTCAAACACCTGCATTTCCGAACAAAGATGATCTGCCATTGAACTTCAGTTTGAGACTGGAAGATCCAAGGCGCGAGGAACATGGGACCACACTACTAGTACATCGTCCACAAAGCAGAGTCATAATATTGATTTAAGTGGGTTGCTATCCAGGGCTTCCGTTTCAAAAGCTTCCCTGAATGAGTTTGCCACCACAGGATAGAGAGCAGAACCCATGGTCGTCCCTTCTACTTGAGCATAGAGCAGCTCATGGGACCAAAAAAAATGTGGGCATAAGGCAGAACGAAGTCGGCCCACTCAGTTGTGAGCCCATGGGTGCAAAGTTCGTTGCATGTAACAGTGGAGGGCAATCATGATCTATATAAACCCATGCATAGTCTACCTCCGTGCATTTTGCCCTGAGGAAGGTCACAGCATGAAAGTTACCACTGTTTTTAGGACGCTTAGTCTCCCAGACAGCCAAGTTGATAAGGACTCCAGTGACAGAAGTCTACTCTTTTAGTAAGGTGTTTACATTTTTTTTTTAAAAAAGATTATTTTCCTTTGTTGTTGTTGTTGAGAAATACTGAAAATGAAATATGAACATCTGGTCAAGTTATATTCAAAATTAAGTCTCATTGCATTGCGTCAATAATAGATTATCCAGTTTGGGAACTATCATAATTTTGTAATATAGTTCACAGGACAGGCAGATAATTTTTGTAAAAACCAGTGAAAGGTGCCCCAAACTGTGTGTTGACACTACAGCCGAGTTATATTTCCTGGACAAAATAAAAACATTCTTAAATGTTTCACCTGAATAATTAATTAATTAGTCACACGTGTTCCTTAGTATGTTGATGAACACAATGTATGGTAATGGATTTACTAATTACTTTGGCTTGACACTCTGCGTTAAGTTCATGAAGTTTTTGTGCCATACATATTTCTTCTACCACCTGTAGTGACACATTTCAGACGGGACTAATTTAATTGTACTTAAAATTTCTGTTCTTTGAAAATACCTTCCCCTGTTGTATTTCCTTACAAGCTAATGTCATCAAACAATTCTTCCTTAATCTCAAGACTAATACTGATACCTCTTTTAAGTAACACTTGTCCCATGTCTGTTGCATCTGTTGACTTGGTAAGTTGAGAGTAAATGTTAGAAGCTATTTCTTCAACACGATATGCAGTTGTGTTGGGTGAAAGGCTAACATTTTCACATTGATTTATTTTTTTCGGGAAGCATCTCATCAGCAATTATTACAGTAAACTTCTTAACTAATCTTGCTTTATTTAGATTCACAATGGTACGACACTTGGGACAGGGCTGGTATGTCGACCAAAGAGTGCGTAACAATAGGAAACCAGATTATGTCTAACAATAAAATGTTACAGCCTGTGTAAAAAGAAACCCTTAATTCACATGCTATCCTTCTGAAGGGCAGGAAGTAAAGCAGTCTGATCCATGTCGTAGATTTGACATGTAAGAGAACTGCAAACCTTAAAGACACCTCAGAGCAGAATTTGCATAAGACTTTCCTACTCAAAGTAGTAACCTTGGTTCATGGCCAATTTATATAGTGGCAGCAGACCTGTCACCCAGTATCTAGTACCATGAAACAACTAACAAATCAATATCTAATTGGAAGATTGTTGGTTCTCTACAGAACAAACTTGCAATCTTATTAGTTATGGTATTCTTATTAATATGGATTAAAATTATATAATGGATTATACAATTACTAGATAATCACTGAAAGAATAGGTCAGAATCATTTAGTGTAGTAAATGTGATGCAAATGCTTTTCTTTTTCCACACAAGTTTCATATTAGGTGAAGTTATCAATTCTAATAAAATTTTTTACAGCTTTTGTTTCAATACAGCACTGCCAATGTTAATTTGGATGTAATTTATTATCCTAGTTTAGCCTCTGGCATCAATTGACTTATCGCTTTAATATTGTTTTAGTTAATAACCCTCTTCCATGTTGCAGCTGTAATGGAAATCATGGAGGAACGTTTGCGTGTACAACTTGCTCAGCAGCAGCTTCAGGCAAAGACATAGCCTCGCATCAGAAATCATTAATTACTTCATTCTAACTTTTTCTTTGAAGAAAAAAATTAAGTTTTGTGATTTGATGTTATTGTAAACATTTGTTATTTATTAATACTCTGTTAAACCAATTACATGCTTACTAGCTCTGTGTTTACTGTGAATACTAATTTCCGGTCTTCAAACGAATTTTTATTAAATTCTTTTACTGAATTTCAAATATTTTGTAATTAATAACAATAAAAAATGTATAGTGCTTCTTTCTTCTTGCTTGTTTTCAATTGTTCCCTTTCTCCTGTATGACAAATGATAAAGTTGTGACAATGCTCTACTCCAATTCATTGCAAAATACGCCTATTACAAATTACGAGTGAATGGGAATGTATGAAAGAAAACTATGTACTGAAGATTGGAATATTCAAGATCCAAAAATTAGCTACATAAAAAAAATGTTCTGCTAAGAAGAATCCTGAAAAAGTTAAGAAATATCACTTAAAAAGGAGTAAATTGCTTGGCTCTGGAGGTCCAAGAGAAATTTCACTCGTTTCCAAACCAGTCTGAGATATTAACACATTACCAGGAGTTAAGTTTGATGAAATTTAACTCCAAATAATTAGTTTAAAAAATTTTGAAAATTTTGTATGGATATAGAAACAAGCAAATTAAACTTTCGAATTAAAAATATTGTGGAATTTTAGGCAGCATCTACTTCTGTTGGTAGGGCATTGCACTTCACTTTAACTTTATTACTGGTATATCATGTGAAGAAAGTTGATCATTTTTAACTTAAATATAACAATTTTATAATCGAGATGTGTGTGCTGTTCCTCAGCTTCTAGATTGAAAAAAGGTAGCACAAGTGACAATCAAGTGAAGAAATCTCTCGTGTTATCTGAATGTCACAAGATGAATTTCAAACTTGTTAATCAAAATATGCCATTTATTTCCACAACCAATATTGCATTTGATAAACTAATAAAATAAGTATATGAAAAATCTATAATTTATATTTTACTTAGTAATGCACCTGATTTATTCTGACGTATCCTGAGCCAGCTGTACAATGCTAGTTGGGTCCCACTGTAAATCTTCTTTTCTTGCCATAATGATGGATGGAACATTGAAGACAAATCCAGTTCAGAGGAATACTGACTACCATCTGGTTGAACATGGAATTTAACCACTTTTCCCAAACCATCAGATGTTCTTTCAAATAAATTTCCAACATTTTGTTCATCAAGCCATGTACAGGCTTGAACTTCTTCTGGATCCAACTGCCAACAACAAAAGGTTTTTTATGTTATTATCAATATAAAACACACATGGTAGATTACATTAAGGAAGCAAAAGTTTAACGATCACTGTTAAGTATGAAACCATCGACATGAATATTTATTTTTATATACAATTTTTATGTTCCCAATTCATTTGTCAAAATGATACTTCTATCCAACGTTACGTTGCACAAACATATTGACTTTTGGTATAAACAAAAAGAAGATATTTTCACAGAATTGTGGAATGTTCGTTATTAATTATGTCCAGAACAAGTAAATCATATAAAGTTGTCTTAAAATGTAGGAATCTTTTTAACTTATAAACATCAGTCAAGTTTCTCAACAAATCTGCAGGAATTTGAACATGTACTTTCCAACAATCTTTAAAAATAATTTCACTGAGGAAATATAATTTCATCTTAAATGCATTCTAAACAAAGTAAAACTTCCAAATAAATGTTTTTTGAAAGTGTTTGTAGCAACAATAACAAAACTCAATAAGACACAAGTTCATATAATCATTCATTCTTCTTGGGCACCGTATGTATAAACCTTTCATTTCCGTCTGATTTAAAATTCATAGCTTAAATAGTAAATTACACATACTGATTCATACACCATACAACTCCTAATTACTCACAATTCTAAACAATCTAACTTTCTCAGTGATTGTCTGATTTGGGAAAAAGGTCATCAAAAGGAAGATTTTCAAGAGCCAGTAATTTTAATCTGAGAGTGATTAAGTGAAAGAACACAAAATTTGATTGGGGTGAATTCTCTTTAAACATGTAAATCAGATTCTCAAAACATGAGATTGTTTTCTTCAAATTTAATCTTCACATCAATAATACTCCCAAAGGTCACCTAAATTCTTTCATATTTTGGTAATTCTTGGATGTAATTAATAAAACTTGTAAACAGATGTAATTTTTTTAATCAATATATTATAAATGTTTTTGCACTACATTTTAAGAAATTTTTGTTATTTTCCTGAAAAATGGTAGTAACTGTGAAGATAGCATGCTTAACTACTTGATGCCTTATTCTCATGTGAATAGCTTTTCTTGAACAAACTCCATCGTGTTTTAACAGTACTTATGCCCAACACCATTTCATATCCTGACACTTGGGTGTTCCTGATTTTTTCCTTTCTGGTAAGTAATTTGGCATTTTAAATTACCATTCAATTTTAATGATTTTGTCTTACACTTATACAGTATTAGTACTTATACAGAAGTATGCAGTCATAGTAAGTCTAAGCTGTCTCTCATCTCGCATTTCTTTTCACAACATATGTGGATGTTTCTTCAATTGATAATTGCCTTTCATTATCTGTGGTGTGTATCATGACACAATCAAATGGTGGAAATCAGCTTCACAGCATTAATTTTTTGAATGTACAGACATTGTTATCCCTAAGTAAGCATATTTTTTTTTAAATAGATGAAAAGTTACAACTGAAACACTCCCAAGCGAAAAAGGCATATGTACCCCAACAGTTGATGCATCTCATGCCTGTAAGGTGGTACTTCACTGACATAAGTTTTGTCTCCCTGCAATACAAACAGAAAATAAGTCAGAGTCTGCCTCCTAAAGCTCTTTGGTTGAGCTTCTTGTCTCCTTGCTGAAAGAGCTCTGACTTAGCCTCTACCTTCCAGTTTTGAAAAAAATACACTGTTAAATATACAAGCTAATTATGCTAAATTCTATTAGGCTTTCCCTTCAATAGGATGACAATCAATCTTGTTAAAAACAGCTAAATAATAAAGTAAGAAAAGTAATTCATGTCAATTTTCAACTTGAATTTTAATTAGTGTTTTCCCCTTCACCATGTTGTTATTAATAAGAATCAATTATATACAGTAAAACCTGTCTTAAGCAGTCACCAATGGTTCCAACAAAAATTGATAGAAGTGGCAGTTTAATCACGGTAACGTGATTGAAAGTGTAAATGAAGCCTAACTATGCTGTTATGAAATAAAATGTTCTTAACATTTTTAATTACCTTAAATTACAAAATACAAATAAATGAAAACAAAAAGATTTAGGATGTTCTCAGCTAATATTAAAACACTTCTTTGACTTGTCACTCATTCTCCATGTCAAGTAACTCACTTTCCATCCTCACTGAATGGAACAAAGCAAGCTAGACTAGAAAACACAAATCACATTCTTATCAACACACTCCAAGACATTTATTAAAACCTACAGTAGGTTCCTGAAACAGAAATTATATCCCTAGTGAGTTAATCGTCTCTATATGTTACTTTTCGAAGTAATCAGACAACATAATAATAATAATAATAATAATAATAATAATAATAATATATGTCACATAAATACGCTATGTATGACAAGTCAGGACATGTATATAATCATACAATGTACAATGGTATTTGTAAATATTAAATACAATACAGAAAATAAAATTAAATTAAATTTTCATACTAAATACAAATTAATTTTAAAAATGGTAGGTTAAAACAAAAATTGAAAAACAATAATAAAGAAAAAAAAAATTTTTTTTTTTTTTCTTTTTCTTCACGAGATTGATGCCTGGGCTGGGTCCATCCTCTATGTCCAACAATCAGATAGGGGGCTTCAAATCATGCAACAGAATATGCAAAAATTATTAGTACTAGTTTATATTGATGTTGATACGTGTTTATGATGTACGTATTCTTTTGTACTGTAGAATGTATTGTTTAACATATCTTGTTTTGTTCACAGCCAGCATTTCTGTTGTCTCTGCAGCTACAAGGTCCTGTGATTTGAGTCCCAACATTGACAGATTTTCCATACTAGCTGTATAGTTAGGTCAAATCAGCCTGTCTGGAGTTGAACTCTAGTGACCAACGTCTTCAAATAATACCAGACGATTGCCAGAACAAGTACCCTAACAAACTGAACGTGCACAATCTTTCCTTCTCCCTTGTTCTACTACCCTCTTGCGCACTTACATGCACTCTACCACACATTGTTTTTGTTTTTTTTATTTTGTTGCATTGTTGTTGATGCAATGCATCTCTTAACCCTTATTGGGCGTTGAGCGATTTCTTCTGGAGTAATCCTCCGTTACTGAATAATTACTATATTTGTCAACTCTCGTCATGTCGCAGTCAGTCAGTGCCTATTATCCCTTCGGCCAGGGGCTCAACGCTGTTAGATCTTGGGGTTCCTGGCCGGTCACCCAACCAGGAACCCACGAGTCTTGAATTCACTTAACCTTCGTGACTTCACAGAGCATAGTAAATGAATTCGGCTAGTGCCGCCAGTCGTCCCGAAGGGGAAGACAGCTGGAAGAGGAGGTCAACGTGTAAATTGGCAGCGTATACGACACACCACCACCTCCCAGGGTAAAACATTCAACACTCAAAGGCACTGACCACAATAGTTGTACCCAAAAAAATTAGTCAATAAATTAATCCCCTATTTTTCCTCTTTTTATTCTAATACAGTTAAAATCGCTTGAGGTGACCTCTTAATTTTTTTTGAACTGTCTGGTCATTGACTGCTGAAAAGAGGGAATGTTTACATATTTATTTTATTACAATCAACGCCCTTGAAATATCAATTGATAACAAAGCCACTAGTGCCAAAAATTAAAAATGGATTCTTTTAATAAAACCTTCCAGTAGTTTAAAAGGTAAAAAACAAATAGAATTAATTATCCCCTAATTTTTCATTCACAATTGTGATAAAATAACAATTTTTCACAATCAACACCATCGTTAGTCAAATATTTCTAAGGAAACATCATAGATTTAGACACTCATCTAAGAATTTTATCTTTTTACTTACAAAAAGGTAGTTTTCGTCAAAACTAACTTTCTCAAGAGGAACGTTTTTCCATGCAATACATATATTTATAATTACATATTCACCATAGGGCTGATTTAGATGTTCTAGAAAAACACGAAAATTTTTAAAAAAGTAAGAAAACATGCACATGATTTCATTCTTAATCTCTTATTGGCAAGAATATTCTTATGCACAGAAAATATTATTTTGACTTTATTTGTATTATTTAGGGGAAAATGCTGATTTTTTGGTGCAGTGAAATAGTATGCAATTACTTTCAAAACTGCTCTTATCTTTTTTACAGTTCATGGAAATTGTTGCAAGAGATTGCCAAAGAATTCAATTTTACGGAGGTGAACTGCTCACAATCATATTTTTGGAGTTAATTATATTATCTCTGGCAGGGTAAATGAAGTGTCTACCAATGACAGTTTGCTTTGTATTCCTTCTTCATGTGCAGCCATTTTTGCTGAATTAGTTCAAGTCACATCTGGACTCAGTGTAGGAAATATCAACAATCTACAACTTGTGGCCAAGTGCAGTATTGAGCCACAGATGCCTTCCACCTGTAGCGCTAAGACAGATCCTGTCGATAGGGGAATTTCAGGTATATTGGTTCTGAACATACCTTTGACAAAAGCTCTGAAGAAATCAAATAATTAACTTTAGGGTGTTGTAAACGTATCTTCAGCAGCGTGATACACATTGTTGTTAAACAAAAAAGTGATTCAAAAAAATTATCATTCTTTAGTTAAGAGAAGAAATATATTCAGAAAATACTATTTTTACTGGAATAAATTTCAAAAAATAAATCACAGATATCCAAGACACACTAGAATAGCCATGAAATAAGTGGCTTAACCAAGAAAACACATTCTCTTGCAAGATGACATTTTTATAAAAAGTCACTTTTCCTGTATGCTGACAATATATATCCATCACAGTATGTAAAATGCCTCGACAGCCTCTTCTGTCTTCTCATCGCCAAGTCCTAGGCTTTTGCACCGTTCTAGGCTTTTGCAACCGTTCATTAAACAGTTTGGTCGACATAGGCATAGCACATGCCTCAGCATGATCATTTGCACAGTCATGCCACGATACTGCCAGTCTGATGTAATGTACCACTCAATTCAAACAAAAGATCCAAACTCAATAGCAATCTTACGGTCTACATTTTAGAGGAGAAAAGTTTTAAAAATGTATCAAAATAACATAAATATGCTATTATATGCTCCTAACATCAAAATATGCTCAATTGTCACAAATATGCACAATAAGAATCATATGTTGACTCAAAACAAGAACTGAATTTGTGTTCTTTATGCATTTCATTCAGTTTAAGGGAAAAAACATGCAAATTTGCAAAATCCACAGCCTATTCATCAGGTGCCAGTATAAACAGCTTACTAGAAGAAATCTACATATACTACTACATGTATGTCTCTTTATTCAGTGGTATAACAGTTAGCAACTATTGTACCCAAGTTTGTGAGTTCAAACCTGATCAAAAATCCTTTGTACCCTTTCCTTCGGAGGGGAAGTAAAGCTGGCTGGCCTATGTAGTAGATTTACTACATGTAAAAGATCGTCAAGCCTAAAAGAAGCCTCCGAGTTACATTCAAATTGCCTGTTTCGTCACCCAACAAAATACCTCCTTTTTACGCTAAATGGTAAAAGGAGCATAGCGAAATTTGCATGGTCAGATGGAAGAGCGGGCCTGATGGCCCAAGTCTTGCCCCATAAATTAAAGCATTAACTAACTTTACAACACACTGCCAGATGAAACTAAACAATTAAAATCTATACACAAGTTCAAGTGCCAAGTAAAATATTTTTTGCTGCATAACACACTATACAATTACAGATTAGTATCAAAAGGGAAAATAACATTTCTTTTAACAATGACATTCAATGAACTAGTTAAAATTTTATTGTAAAATTTTAAAAGACTAAATAAGCCAGTAACACGTAATGTACTTCAGATTTGGAGTCATGACCCCAACCTTCTTCAGGTTTCTCATCCAGTTTTCCTGATCCATTGAGCAAATGCTGAGATGGTCCCTTGTTTTGCTTCTAGGCATAAATGTAACTTCACTATTTGCATATTTTTTTGGGCTCTTCTTCTGCTGGCTGTAGGAGTAGAGCCGGAGGTGTGGTTTTGCAATATTATAAAATCAAATCTGTAGTGAATTTACCGATGCAAATAAGATTTCTAGAGTGAATATTTTTAGTTTACAAAAATTTGCCTCACTTCATTTTGATGGTACTTTCATTTGTCATTCGACTACAAATAGTAATAGGGCAGGGAAGGGATTCAGAAGCTCAACATACAAATGCACTTTTCCTCATATGTCGCATACAGTTCTTAACTGTTTCTTGATGAAAATAAATCAAATCAAATACACTTTTCATAATATTAGCACAAGGGAAGCAAAAGGGAAAAATAGTTCTAGAACTGGTGAGGTATACATCAATCACAATTTTAAGTTCCCTTTCTCTATAAAACATAATATAAAACAGAATATGATTGTATACAAACTTTTATTTTTTTCTGCAATTCTTCGGAAGTCTCTTGAGCATGTAAATAGTAATATACAACAATATGATGGTTTTTTGGCACACCAAATCCCAAGAGGACAGGAAACACGGATTCCCACAAACATAAAAGCTGTGCTTCGGATTCACTGAAATCAAGTTTCAAACCAGTTTCTTCCTTCAATTCTCGAAATGCACACTCCAAAAGAGTCTCACCACACTCTGCAAAACAACACATATATAATAAATACACATACATTAAAAATATTCTTATAGAATAAGCAATATTTAAAATGTCTTTCGATGGGCTTTCATTTCCTTATAGTTTACATACTTTCTTTTTTAAACAAAAAGCTCTAAAAACATTTCATTAAAATCATTTAATCTGGAGAGTAAACCTCTAATATGTATGAAGTAGGTAAAGTTAATTATTTTCTTGCACCAACCTACATATGGGCATCTATGCCTCCTATAGGTCCTTTATTATATTCTTATTGTAAAGGAATACTCGTAATAAATAGTATTATTGATATTATTTTTATTATTATAATTATATTGATAGCAGTTTCAAAGCGTAAATGGAAAAGGAACAAACCTAAATGGCCTCCAGGAGGGACCCACACCCGTGGAAAAGCTCTCATGCGATCAGCTCTTTGTGTCAACAAAATTTTGTGGTCCTGAGATTCCAAAATGACAGTAACTGCAACGTACACGCCTTGACTGCGAACGTTTTCAGACAACTGACATGGTTCATCAAGCCGCAGAATGGGACATTCTGGAGAATGCTGAAATTGACTCCAGAAGGTAAACTTTTGAACAATACATCATTTATTTTGATAAGTACTTATTTTAGTATTGTAAATACCTGGAGTACAACAGATGACATATTTGTATTTGTTAAAGGAATGTCGCCTGAATTCTGGAATTTTAGATCACCGTCATCTTGGGCTGGAGATAAAACTAACATATCATCCTTTAATTCACATGACACTCGCACCCGCAGTTCATTAGGAATAAAGTAATTCACAATGCAATCAATGAATTTTGCTGGAACGATAACGTCGCTTTTTTCGTGTCGTTTTAAGCCAACAATCACTCTACGTAATCCCGCCATCTCGTCAGCTGCTTAGCTGGCTTCAGCAACACACAAACCTTGCGGATGGCGATAGCATATGTTAGCTGTACCAACTCAACGACAAACAATTTACGTCTATTGTGGTGGAGAAATTGTAGGAACTGGCTGAGCCGAAGCTGTCATAGGACAGAGTAAGAGCGTGTTAGATATTATTCCGTTCTTTAATGTGAAATATTCTTCACATAGGAGTGCATTGTCTGACATTTCATAATGTAAATAGTTGAGATATTTTATAGTAACCTGCAGCCGCAGTGTATGAACGTCGAAACGTGTTTTGTGTTGCAATAGACACTTCACCGTTACAGACAAAATGGCTAAGATGCCAAATAACACACCGAAGCAGCTCGCGGAGATAACAAACGTCACGGGAGTAGTAGCAAATGTAACAAGTGCTTCCCCAGTTACAAATGTCTCGGAGGCCACTGCAACTGTTACCGGAATAGCAGGAGTTGCAGGAATTCTCGTGACTCATTCCCAATCAGCTCATTCTTCTCACGCTCTCAGTAATATGTTGCCGACAAATCCAGGTGACTGGGATCCAGTGACAAACAGTGATTGGCAAAAGGAGACACCATCACCACAATGCATTCTTAGAATCAAAAGGTAATTACTAAATCTGTTCTTTGTGTCAAAATGAATTTGTATGGAAACGTTGCTCATTGGTCTCCAATTTCAGGGATATAATGTCTATATACAATGAACCCCCTCCTGGATTATTTGTTGTTCCTGATGAGAAGGACATGACAGTGATTCATGCTTTAATTACTGGTACATTTGATACACCTTATGAAGGTGGCTTCTTTTATTTTTTTATTCGTTGTCCTCCGGATTATCCTATTAGACCACCAAGAGTAAAGCTGATGACAACTGGTGCTGGAACGGTTCGTTTTAATCCAAACATGTACAAAAATGGAAAGATCTGCTTGAGTATCCTTGGGTTAGTTTCTTTTTAATTTGTTATTACTTATTAATCTTCCTCTTTTTTAATAATGTGGATAAATATGTCTTTTCTCGCAGAACTTGGACTGGCCCCAGCTGGAGTCCTGCCCAAAGTTTATCCAGTTTACTTATTTCCATCCAAAGTTTGTTAAATGAAAAACCATATCATAATGAGCCCGGATTTGAGAGAGTGAGTGCAGTAGTCCATGCCAAATGAAAGTGTTCTATATAGAAATATTTCATTGCTTGATTTTTATTTATCAGGAAAGAAATCCTGGAGATACTGCTCGTTATAATGACATTATTCAACATGAAACTTTACGGGTTGCCGTCTGTGGGATGTTGGAAAATGAAACTTGTTTAAATATTCCTGAGCCTCTGCAAGAAGTAATGGAAAAAACCTTTTTAGAATTCTATGACTATTATGTTACTACTGCTCAGAAGAAATCTCACCTTAATGGACAGGCAATGCTGGTAAACCTAATTTTAACCTCAAACCATTGTGGAAATTTTATTTAAAAAGTTTATATAAAATTATGGTATTTGTATTCAGGATCCATTTGCTAATCTTCAGGATCCCTACTGTGAAGAGCGTGGGATTTATCAATACAATGCCATTTTGGCCCGCTTGAGAGCTCTGCGCAAGAAACTATCTGATAAGCTCTCTAGTCCCCGAGGTCAAGGAGATAAACCATCGGACAATGAGTGCTCAACTTCAGATTCTGATGCTGAGGTGCCCAGTTGATCATCATAGACTGATCTTCAGTGCGACATTTCCAACTGTCGCTTCAACATCAAGTAAATTGTGTGTGCAATACTTCTGTCAAGTACTGTATAAGTCCGAGAACATTTGTGATTAATTGTCAGTTGTTAAATTTGAAGAAGAGGATGACAGGTGTCAAAATTGGATTTTTTAAATTTATTTAATGTTATTGATAAACTGTACTTTCTATACTTTTTTAGAATAATTTTGAAAAAATATGCATTATTTTGCAAGATTGTGTATGTAGTTCATTGCCATTATTCAGAATTTTTTGATAGAAACAAAATTACTTTATTTACAAGAAACTTTTTCAAAACAAAAACTTGTTTCCTCAAAGCACAGATTCAAATTCATAATTGTTCATTGTATTGCCACAAAATGTTAACCTGTAATTGGTGCTTCATATATAGATTTAAGTAACATTTCTTAATGCAATTCACCTTCTCTTCTAGTTGTCTTACTGTTGAAAAGAGTACAGAGTGAACTTTTGAATTTTTGACCATTTCATATTACGTAATGAACAACATTTATTTGCTTAAATTTTCAATTCCTAAGGCGTAATTTTTAGGGGAATTACGGTTTTCATGTAAATTGCAAAACTTACACAGAGGAAACACATTTTCTGTATAATTAGCACAATTTCAAATAGAACTGTTATGAATTTCTCTTCACTAGCTTCACATCTGTTTTGCTCCAGTATTGTAGGTAATATTTAATCTCATTCTATAATTTTTTTGTTTCATTGACAGTATTAGAACATTTTTCTGAGACAACATAGTCCATTTCTTCCTTTTAGCTAGAATCCTTTTATTGCACAAGCTCATTTTGTCACATCTTTCCTTGTGGCAAGTTGTTAGGAATTTCAAATACATTGTTGCTGTTATATTGAATTGATGTAAGCTGAGTTTGTGGTTAAAACCAATAGTTATCCTTAGAACATTGTTAAAGTTTGTTCTTGTTTATTGCTATGTGACTGATAATTGACATTTTAAAATTAAATTCCTGGATTTATTGCGAAAGGAACCCTATCTAACTTGACCCTATGTTACATGTTTTACATGTTGTACACGTTTCGCTGCCTTACATCTTCAATATTTGTTTATTAAAGCAACACATCAAGATCTTAGCAGTATCAGAAGTATTATATCAATGCAATTTTATGTCTAGTTTCCCTCAATAGGATTTAATTTTTTATACAGCATTCTTTGTTTGGCAGTAATTGTCAATAGAACTAATACATTTTCATTAAATGAATTGAATAGTTCCCAGAAAATTGTTATTAATTGGCATGAATATTATTAAAAAATTACAAGTACAAGACATTTGCACTGCCGAAGTCCTTGAAGAATGTATTAAAAATTTGTAGGACTTTCAAAGTAATAATAGAAAAGTGTTCATCTACAGTACTCTTCAATAAAACCTCTTTACGTTATTTGTAGTCTTAAATGTAATCTTGTGTTCACAGATTTTTTTCATACTGATGGAACGCATCAAGTGAAATAGATAAATTGCAATCTTCGGAATGTAGTCACTACGGAAAATAATTGTTTTCCTGGATATGTCTTTGGCAGGAATGACTGGAAAATTGAGTGATGCAGCAGCATGGCCAATAGTTAATATCACGAATGTTCTGCTTTTTTGATTAAATGCCCAGTACAGATAGGATGGTGTAATGATGTAGGAGTTAATCTTTGAGTTGGTATGAGAGGTTGTGCTCACGTCCAGTGATAAAAATAACCTCAGTGCAGAATTCTTAGGTCATGTAATAGGTATTAGATGTGAATAGGATATCAACAACTCAGATCTGTAAGCATTACAAAAAAAGAATTTATCTTGTTAAATGTGATCAGGAATTTAAAGTGTACAAAGATTATCATAAAAGAATACAGTCAGGAAAACCTTTTAGAGAAAATAATGGGCAGGATCCAAATAAAGTATTGTAAAAATTGTATATTTCCTTGATTAATAATTTAAAAAATATTAGTTTATAAAAGTTTTTGAGTAGTAGCCACTTTTTCTAGTGTGGTACTAATTCACATTCATTCATTTTTGTAGATGTGCATTGCCTTTATAGAAAAACAAGAAGCAAATGTAGAGATGGAATTCTTCTTCACTAATGAAATTACTCAAGATTGTATTTAAATGTTTATAGCTTTTTGAACCTTTTAACATTCCATATCTTTCATTTTGTAGACATAATTGAAATAAATTATAATACTGCTTTGTTGAAAAGTATTTTGTCAGTTCTATCAGCCACATTTCATTGTCGAATAAAAACTGAATTGTAGTGTTGAGACCGATTTGGCTGATATTCCGATCAATATATTTTCATATATCCTCGTTTCTTTGTAGTTCGTAATTGCTGTAGTTGTAAATGAAAATATGTTACAGACAATTGGTCATGAGTTTTGTTTCACTGGTCAAGGATACAGAAATGTGTTCAATAAATGATTGTGACAATGAAGTGTGTCTGTGAAAAATGCAGGTATGTAAGTTGGTGAGTCCAGAATTATGATTCATTGTTTCACATAATGCCTGTACAAATGTGTATATTCAGGCGATAAAATGAGAAACTATTGCTTGCATACTGCCAATGTAGATCCTTCTTAAGAAAGGAAGCACCAGATAATTTATGTTCATGTGTTTTCATTAATTTGCTGTATAATGCACAAATTGTCTTTTGTTCATTGTATATTATGTACATTTATTTTCATTTTGTGTTGTAATAAATGTTCCTTAATCACTGAAATGTCATCCAGTAGTTTGAGATGTATGTGTATTCAAAAATATTACAAATAAAAACATACTATTTTGGATTATTAAATTCGTTACATGCTTCAGAAGAATGATAGCAGTAGCTTTGTGTTAAATTGTGTATTACATCACATGTTGTTCCTTAGTAACAAAGCTGTCTGGATTCAGAAAACGCACACATACTTCACATTCAGAACATACATTCAGTAACAGGTGGAGGTGGCTATGGCTGACCAAATTATTACTTATTTTTAAACATACCAAAACTTAAGTTATAGAAAACAAATTTGATTATTTTTGAAATGTTAAAAATGCTGCTGCTTTTTGTGTGTGTGTGTGTCCTCATTCATCTTAATTATTCATTATTGACGCAACACATATCTTCTCCCCTTAATCAAGTGTTGGGTGCGGAGTAATCCTCCTTAATGAATGATAGTGGAACAGTGGTGATTTAATGCACCAGCAAAACCAGTGACCTCAAAATATTAAAAACGTGAAACTTTTGATTTAAGAATTATGTAAAGATAAATACTTGCCTTACTACATAATTGGTAAAGAGAAAGTGGTGTAATCGATTATTTTTCGACAAAAATTCTTATAGTTTAGTACTGATAAAGAAAATGTACATAAATATTGTTCCTATATGTAGTAAATTACACCCTCTAACACATTTAATCAGAATTCATAGTCGTGATACCGAAAAATTGATTGTTAGTAAAACGTCTCTTTCTGTCTGGTAGCGCATGAACAGTTCAGACGATTTTCTCCAAAATTTATATTCTTCGATCGACCTGAATGAACTTAAGGATTGCGAGCGTGAAACGGATATTTTCATTTTCGGGGGTAGTTTATAAGAACTCGTAACTTTTTCGAAATGTTCTCAAAAATGGTTCCAATTTTTACGTTCTCGCTTATGTTTCCACAGTATAGAGAAAGTATTGTAATGCTGCGAATTTTCGACAGAAAAACTCTGCCGCGCCCTGGAAGCGAAGAAGTGAATTGACCCTATTCAATTATTTCCGCAAATGATGAAAAATAAATAAATATCAGAGTTACGTAATAAATTAATATCTCTTCCACCCTCTTTAGAGTGACGCAATTTATGGACGACTCCTATTCAAAAACTGAAAGCTCATTTTGAGGCAACAAAAAAGCAATTCAAAATTATCTGCAATTTGAAAACGCTTCGCGTTTACTGAGAAAGGTTTCCATTCGTACGTAAAACAGTCTAATGCTCTTGAAAAAGCCGACAAAAGAGAAATTTCCTTTATTCATTATTTCTCTCGAGCAAACGACCAGAGTTGAGCCATTCCACGCTTTCTGTAACGGCATTCCGCCGTTTTTTTCGCGCAGCATTACATAACTTTTTATTACGTACATTACCCCGTGTATATCTATACGTACGTATACGAGAAAAAAAATTAGAGAATGGCACAGACTTTCTGGTAGTAAAGCTTTCAAATTTCCTTGATGTGATCTTGCTTCAAGTTCTTGCTCCATTCTCTGGCCAGCTGCCATCTATCATCTCCCAAAGTACTTTTTTTTTTTTTTTTACATTTTCTCAACTTTTCGGTTTCTTAATAGTAGAAACGAAATATTACTTCAAGAATATCAAAGAAGAGTAAAACCTCGTCCTAAATAGAAATTTTCATTGAAAAACGTGAATCTGTTTTTAAGAAAATGGCGACTAAGCATTATAAATTCGAAATTTGTAGCTCTTTTTCACAGGAATTATTGAGTTTTCGAAAATTTTCATTTCAAGTCATTTGAAGTCCACTCACAAATGTAATAATGTTTACAAATCGATTAATATAAGCATATTAGCGACGTGAGAGATATTTCAAAAAAATTAGTTGTGTAATTTTTGAAAAAACAAAAGAATAAACCAAAATAAACTTTACATCATATTTAACAGTGTCATTAGCACTTATCCATTGGAAAAGGTTGAAGAAAAAATTTGGAGCCATTTTTTAGAAAATGACATTTGAGCGTTTCTGAAAAGGCGAAATTTTAGCTCCCTTTAAAAGAAAACTCGGAATGGGCTCAAAATTCATTGGCACTTTTCATAACCGATGAAAAGGCACGTGGAACCAAATGTTTCATACATTTCATTTTGTTATAAAGCAGCACCTTAGCATCATCGCTAAGCTCATGATATTTACTTCGAACCGTTTTCAAACGGAAGGTAGCGACTTGACTTGTATTGATAAAATAGTGCTTTTTAAATCCAATTTGTCGACGAAATTCGCAGCCAGAACATAAATAAACCGAAAGAAAGCAAATATTATTGTAAATAACAAATGTTATCAGACACATGCGCCTCGACAATCGCATAATATAGCAAAAAACTTAGTAACTCTCCAGCAATCGCTAAAGTGCACAGCAGAGTATGCTACCCAACACTTTCCCGCCAAACGTTATGACGTCATTTTAACATCTCTATAGCGTACAGCACAATCAAGCACAATCCATCTTCTGCGCATGCGCAGATGCAGAAAAGTTTTACGAAACGTAAACTGCGCATGCGTACGAAATCGTTGGTGCTTTAACGTTCGAGAGTGCACAAACTCTGTACTCTGTAGTATCGTGCTTTTCGATTTCCGAGGTAAGGAAGTTGCAAATTTGCACCGATTATCGATATTTGCTTAACCTGAAAAACCTCTGCTATGTCGTGTATTCAAGATCCAATAACTAGCATTATTAAGTGTGTTTATTTCGCTGCAGAAAAACATAAAAACCAACGAAGAAAAGATCCCGAAAAAACTCCGTATATCAATCATCCCATTGGTAAAGTTCATGTTCAAAATTTAGTATTTTAAACCTAAAATTCACTGATGGTATTTAAGTGACAGTTTTGATGGGTTAAATGTTTCGGTCATGATATCTTGTGGTTTATATTTCAGGAGTGGCAAATATACTTGTGGATGAAGCAAAAGTGAACGATATTAATATTATTTTAGCTGCTTTGTTACATGACACAGTTGAAGATACCGACACTTCTTTCTCGGAAATTGAAGAAAACTTTGGACCTGTTGTGAGGAAAATTGTTGAAGAAGTTACGGATGATAAATCTCTTCCCAAAGAAGAGAGGAAAAGACTACAAATTGTTCATGCTGTTGAATCTAGCCCACAAGCGAAATTGGTGAAGTTGGCTGATAAGCTATTCAATTTGCGTGATTTGAACAGAGCGACACCAGAAGGATGGAATGAAGAAAGAGTGCATGAATATTTTGTGTGGGCCAAAAAAGTTGTTGTAGGCCTGAAAGGAACAAATACATATTTAGAAAAAGAGTTGGATAGTTTATTTCAGTTGAGAAGTGTTTGATAAAGGGATAGAACGCCTTCATTGAAAGTGATAACTCCTGTATGAAATGTCAATTCATTTTTCTTTCTGCCTTACTACAATATATTACTAATTGGTCAAGATGTCTAAAAGTTTAAAGTCTTGTAAAATAAATCACCAAAATTATTCATATCATAGTGCATCTCATTTTTTACATGAAATCATTATTCCTTTCCAGATATTAGTGTTTTAGAAATCAATTGCTGTTTTTTATGACATTAGAATAACAGCTGTGTAGAAATGCTTAGCATCCCCAAATGAATTCTTTGAAATATTATTAATATTATTCTGGGAGCTCAGGAGAAAACAAGGCTAAGTGATGTTTTCTGAAAAAATATGTGAAGTGCATTTTTGAGCACTAGATACTATTACAGGTAAAATATTGTCCAGATGATTTCCAATAACTGAAAGTTTAGTTTCTATAGTTTCTGACTGAGGAAAAAAATACTAAATGGAGGTGTTTTCAGTGATGCTTTATATACTAATAGAACACTCACAATCTTTCAGTTAGAACACATGGTATCAAGAAGAGTGAAGGAAAATGAGATAATCAACCATTTACTTCCCAGTTCTGTGGTTGTACATTGTAATATAGTGATATTACATTTAGTAATAATTTTATATTATCATTCTAGACAATCTTCATGAGATGTCTCCAAGAGTCTTAGAGGAGAGTCATTAGATGTCTCTCCACCTTTTTTTTTTGACGTAAAATAAATAAATCAAAGAGTTCAACTAGGCCAACCTGTTCCCCCTCAAACAATCAGTGAAGAGCAGAAAGCATATGAAGGTTTTTTGCTTTGTAAGTAAGCCATTAACTAGAAAAGACAATTTAGCTCCAGATCTTACCATGAAGCCAACATGTTTTATTTACATTGTGAAGAATGTAAAGTAAAAGATACTGAATAGGAGGTGAAAAATGCAGAAAGATACAACTCTTTAAGTATTTTCATAATTATGACCTCAATTTCCTATTGTCTTGAGAAAAAATTAAAATACCGAGATAACATATAAACTATCTTAGTATTTTTAGCTAATTATTAACATATCAGATTTAATAAAAGCAAAGACTTTTTTTTTCTTGTAAACATCTTCATTTGTTATTTAATTTGAGCATAATTTAATGTAGTCATTGGGTGGGATGGTTGTGGGAAATTAGTTTGTCACTTGTATGCTACTGCTTATTATCTTACACTGTATCATACAAAGAACATAGTCTATTAGTTTTCAAAAGTTTTGTTATTTCTAAATCTGAAAGTAATTGCAAAACACTAATTAACTTGGAAAAGACAGCCAAGTCGAGACAAGCAAAAACATGTAATTATTGTTGTTATTACTATTATTAATAGATTCTTTAGTATTTCAGGTCCAATGTTAAATTCAGTTATTTCAGAAAGTGAAAAAGTCTGGCTTCATTTTGATCCAGAGTGAATTATCTTTTCTTGTTAGAAGACAAAATATTGTTGAAAGGTTTAGCAGCAGAGAACACAAATAAATAATTCAGTAGTCAGAGTTGCATTAATTCATTTTTCATCGATTTATATAGTTCTTGTAGAGTGGTAGGTGGTCATGTTATTTTCTTTGCATTAGAGGCATCTTCAATATTATAAATCGTTAAGTCTGTAATTGTGTTTGGATTAACTTTTATGAAGGTCTTGTGGTTATTTTCTTTGCATTTACAAGCTTAATAGGAGTAAAATTATCTTGTCAGTTCTGTTTGAACAAGGTACTTAAAAACCGCCATTTGGAGATGCAGATATTTCTAAAAACCCATTTCACCACCCTTTAAAATCCCATTCTCCCAAATTTTGTGTCAGACTTCATGACCAAGGTCAAGACTACATAATGACCGTGATAAATCTTTTAATGACCTTTGCGTCGAAAATCTATTTCCCAATGGTGTAGCGATTGGGGTCTAAGCATCCCCACAAAAAATATTAATCAAAAGCATATTGTATTAATCTTATAAGACCTTTCATTGAAACAGGTTTTCTGAAAGTGATTTCCACGAAGTGTACAAGGAAGTCCTTACAGCAGTGCCAGATTACCGAACAGGCTGCAGCCTGGGGCGCGCAATTTTTGGGGGCGGACGAATTTCAGCGGATGCAAAATCTCATAAGGAGAACTTTTGGATGTTTTTATTGAAATATTTCTTTCCACATTTGTGTAGAAAGCGAGTGTTAATTATTCAAATATATAACCATTAATATACTGGGTGAATCACGTAACTTCAGCACCTCCTGTAATTTTTGAACGATTGAAGTTATTGCAAAACAGTTTTCACGGAAGTGCAGGAGGGAATGGGGTTAATTGGTGTATGTATACGTTTGCATTTTATCACTTGTATTTTACAGATATTGAGAAAACTTTGTTTTTTCAATTGGAACTATACATATTTTTTAGTGTATCATGACGAGCGTAAAAAAAAACAATCCAATGATATACATCATATTAGATTAGCATTTGTTAGTAATTTTGATTTTTTGAGGTTGTTTTATTGTTTCAAAAAGATAGTGGTACGACACTGTCTGAAATCAATTTTCTTTTGTACAAATAAGGCATTTGTAGTTATCTGATATTTAATTTATTTTCCTTTACTTGACGCATTGCGTTTCACTAACGGCGTGTTAAAAAATAGTAAACGCAACACAGGCGCAAGCACTCGTCTATTTGTTGTCCGAGCGTAGCTCGGACGAGACACTCGACCCGTGCGTGAATCATCTGTTTTGCGCCCGTGCTACCTAAATTACTCTTTGGAACGCATAGAGTTTGAGGACACTATTAAGAAATTTGCCGAAACTAAAGCGAGAAAACGAGACTCCGTATGACAACGTATATTTTATATGTACACCTAAATGTTATTTTGACTTTCATATCAATTTTTTTCGTGACAAAATGTAAATAATACTCAAATACAGAAATTCTTTCATAATTACCTCTTATGTAAAAAAAAGTCAATTAAATCTACTGATACTGAAACAGTAGGTACTTTCTCGCCCGTATTTTCACGCAAAATTACACGAAAAGTACTCAAATTAGTACTTAGTACTAGTACTAGAAAAATAGTACATAACTTTATTTGAAAATCTATCTTTAAGGAACAGATTTACTTAAGGCGGAAAATATCTATCTTTAATATTTTAGTTGTAGGAAGACGAAAACATTTCGAACTTTTGCAATTTCCGAAAAATCAGAGTTTTAAAGGAACCTAAGACCTACACCATTCCTTTAAATGATGTCCACACTATCCAACAACAAAATTCAATCACAAAAAAAGGAGCCATTTTTTAAATGTCCCAAGGGCTTCAGGTAAAATTCCCCCAAAATTAAAATATCGGTTTCAAATTCAAGGAACCGCGACATCAACCAGATCGATTGAGGAATACTATCGATTTTGGAGAAAATCGACTGAACGGTTTAGCCACTAGCGTTGTTCACGGACGGACAGACGGACGTTTTGCCATCATTCGATTTTTGGGTATCAAGGACACACAAAACATGAATTCTGAATACACCACGTGTTAGAGAATTTTTTGTAAATTTAATAACTAGACTGATACACTTTTTCGTTACCAGGTCCCTGCAATAAGAGTTTTTCTGCCGGGAAATCCCCGTTTTTCTGCGCAGCATTAAAAAACTTTCTCTCTACTCCGTAGCAAGAAAGTAAAAAGGGCGCTAAAACATTTGACAGCACAGGGCGCACGTAAGTCAAAGTCAGTCACTGCCTTATAGCCTCTGATTGGTTGGAATCATGGTGGAAAGAGATGAATGAGCTAGGTACTCCGGCGCACCGGTTTCTGCTCGTTCTGCGTAGCACCAGTTTGTCCCACGAACCACGTGATCACAGCAAGGGCATTTCGTTTGAAAAGAACAGACGCTGGCCGTCATGTTGCATGGAGAGCGAGAAGAGTTGAGAAACTTATGAGAGTGCCGTAAAAGGGGTAGTTCTCAACGATGACCAAAAATAAAACGATGAAGGTGTACAAGATGAAATATTTAAAAGAAATGCATCACATATCTATTTCAATGACTTGTAACAAGTTGATAATTTTGGTATCTGGCTGGATTTAAAATTCCCGCTAATATTGTGACGCAAACTGGTGCCAGCAGCTCATTGTCTGGAGTCGGATACGATGCGCAAGAGCCTACCATCTCTTTCCATCTTGGTTGGAATACTGAAGAATGGTTTATACCACGGCCATCCTTTACTGAAGGCCATGACATTCGATTTGGCAACATTGCAAGCCGCAGGACAGGGGTCCTTCTCCGGTCACACATGTTCAATGCTTTCCACTTTCTTTCCGTAAATTGTATGAATTTCCTATGCACAACCTCATAAATGGCATAACGTTAATTAATTGAAAACTGTTAGTCATTAGATATATCTTATATTGCAAAAATTGTTTTTGAACTGTTTTTGTAGACTTTGAAAATAAGAATGGGAGTTTATTAAATGGAAAAAAGAAGAAAAATAACACCAAGCAAGACAGACGCTATGTATTTTAATTTAAAAACATTATTAAAATGTTTTATGCATTGACGACTGCTGCATTAGTGTATAGTTCGCTCGAGATTTAAAAAAAAATATTAAGGCTTTCCTTCACCACCATTCGGAAATTTAAAGACAGAAATATACTCTTCTTTATTTGATGAATAAAAACCACAGAAGAGTGCCACACAACAATGTTTTCGCATCTAAAAAGCTTGCAAGCAAGCAAACATCAATACGAAAAAATAGAATGTATGAAAAAATTACTTTGGTGTACACAAATATATTCACAACTCGTGAAGACATCATTTAAAAAATCAAACGTAAATGAGGAAAGGAAGTAAGAAACTGTCTCCTTTTAAAACTAGTAAATTGTAGGATTCTTGGATCATCTAACTAAACAATATTACATTACATAATTTTAATAACAAACAATAGACAGTGACTAGTTAAAAGGTAGGCTATTTAACATTATGTACCTTTAACACATAGAACAAACTGATAATCGTAAACCGGTTCCCCAGATAGAACCAGCATCTTTTCTCTAAAAGGTCAGTAAAATATATTTTTAAAAAAACTATTTTACGCCTCAATACGTCTTCATATGTACAACGTGTTAAGCACAGCAGCTCTCTCATACATATATCTCAGTTCATATATACGTATTCAGATCGTAGCCACGACAAAACCATCTGGAACGCAATAAAAACTACCAGCAACTTTACAGGAGCGGAGCCCTTGTGGGACCCCTGCCCTGTCAAATCGGAGTTTCACGGCCTTTAGTAGAAGATGGCCATGGTTATACAGCTACGAAAACTGAATGACATTCAACTCTGGTGTTCGAGGCATGGTGTCTGTAAGAAGATTCAACTCGGGTTTTGGAGGTATGGTAGGCATACGTAAGAAAAAATCGGCACCATCCCTCGCTATGGACACAAGACTGCCTAATTTGGATTCAGCCAGGTCACATCACCTCATTCCATCTAAAACGTACTGAATAAAATGAAAAGATCACTAGATAAACCTAAAAGAAGAATGTATGCCATCTTTGTGTATTACACCAATGCTTTTGCCGTCAACGGAGAAAAACTAAAAAGATATGGTAATGAATCCGCAAAACCTATTAAAGAAAGAGTACAAGCAAGCTACAGTATATTTAATATAGATTTATATAGTAAGCCATGACAACGGAAGTAATTGATTCAAGAAGGTAATCACAACCAGACATTGTTTTGTTTGGACACAAGCGAGGAAGGTTGTGAGTTTTTTTAGAGTGATGTGGATTAAGTTGGACTATATCAAGATTGGATATAATTATGGAGAAATTGTATTTAAGACATTACAAAGTATGATGACTGAATTTTCATATCATTAAAGAAGTTGAAAGTATAGGAATTGATAAACGGAGAGAGACAACACGAAGTCGGCGGAAAGCGGAATATGAACTATGAGCGGATGTTTTGATTAAAGGGAGGAAGAGAGGCTCATATGAACTGTTTGAGTTTTTTTTTGGAAAACGCGGCGTGGTAGAACAGACTAACTGTAACTTTTTTCTTTCTTTTTTTCCGTCCATCTATCTCAGTAGCGGCTGGTGTCCCAAGAGACTGGAGGTTGTACCACCATCGAATGACGGAAATGTAATTTCCAAAATTCAAAATACGAATACATAATAAGAAGGTAAGCAACTCAATTTAAACTAAGTGAAATAAAAATCTATATTGAAACATCACGTACAAAATTTTATGCGTAGTGTCCGCGCATATACATCTCCCGCGCACGTGGTTCTGGCTTTGGTTTCCACTGGGCACTTAAATTCGATTCCAGCACCTTGCAACAAATACTATTGCATCGACACGTTTCAGACAAATAAAATTATTTTATTTCGGAAACTATACAGTCGACTCCGGTTATAGTGAACTTCTGGGGACTAATATTTTTGGTTCACTATAACAGGTTCACTATATCCGATGATGTTAAAATTAAATAGAATTTCTCCAAAATGATTGATTTTATTAATAAAGAGTAACAGTAAAATACATTAACAGCCTGAACTGAAAACTTATTACAGCCTGAACTGAAAAAGCAATTATTTTCAATTGGTTTCGTTAGTTCAAATGTTTCCCCATTTTCCATTCGTAATTTTTCTATAATTTTTCTAAGTCCCACTCTTCCATAATACCACCTTTGACCGATATTTTTTCAAGCTGCCTAGTGTTGGAATTTGTGGCACTGAGGCGATAAATTCTTTTCCAGAAGAGAATTAATTTCCAGGACATTGCGATTCCCTAGGTTCACTATAGCCGAGGTTGGCGTTCACTATAACCGGATCTTCTTGTACTTATTTGTAAAGTGAAATGGTATCTGTGACTTAAGTTCACTATAACCGGAGTTGACTGCATTTGGCAATAATGAGAGATCTTCGACACATTCGTATTCACAAGAACGTTCGCAAACCGCTGGGTACTGCAGCAACACAGAGACTTCCATCCAGAACAGCCACATTTTTTAAAAATTTGTTGCGTCTACATATTGACGCAACGCGTCTCCAAGCCCCTTAAGGGGTGTTGAGCGCTTTGCGCTGGGGAGTAATCCTCCATTATTTTGCGCGGGAGTAATCCTCCATTTCCTCATTTTACGTCAGGTCGCAGTCACTTGTCAAGAGGACCGCCAGGTGGCATCTTCGCGTAAGCGCCTCCTGCTACGCGCTCCTGCGTCACTACCCAGCGGCCAGAATTGGGAAGGAATAAGGATAGGGTTTAGGACACTTCATAGGGGTTGGACTAGCCCTTGTGAAGCAGCCAAACTCGCTTTGTAGGAACAAATTTCACATGAGATTCGACGGGAATCGAACCCGGATCTCAGTGGTGAAAGGCTAGCGACTTCGCTATGTGCCACGAACGAAGCTCACTTTTACACAAAGAACTCATCAAATGTACGTTTTGAATCAACAAATCTAATATCAAATAAAAACAAATTCTCCAAATAACATAAACAATGTAATGAATATCGCCAATAATTGACTGAACTTGTGTACTTTCAATAACAAACGAAAATCATAAAACTATGTTGCAGTGAGTTAGATGAAGACAGAATATGGGTAATCTTCTGAGATTTCCTCCATCGTCGCGCAGTGCGGCAGAGCCATCTGTCTGGTTGCCCAACCAAAAGGCCGTATAGCCCCCGTGTTGGATCGAAAGGCCAAACAGTAAAACAGTAAATCCGTTCATACAGCCAAGAGCGTGGTGCAATTCCTGGCAAGGCACCAGACTCCGGACAGAGCGCCAGTTGGACGCTCTTTAGTTTCAAAACGATTTCATATACATCGATATTGCTGCAATATCTTCAATAATAAATGTTTTAAAAGGAAAATGTATATTCCTAAGATATTATGAGATCTCTTTCATTTTCTGAGGGCTGTGCAACCGTGCAACCTAAACACAAGCCGCCATTGAAAAATATTATGTTCTATGATGTTTCTATAGACGACAGTACTACAAATTCACCCAGACTAATGGCGTTCTACAAGGAGATTGTCTGAGCCCACTACTCTTAGTACATGCCCTAAAGAACCATAAGATCGAGAGCTAACTTCTCCGACCTCAACAACCATTTGAAGCCAGCAAAATGCACAAAGTAAAGAAGTTTCCTGAGTGCAGATGTTTTCTTTTGTTGTTGTTTTGCAACATGATTACACCTGTCCGCATTCAGCTCGTGCAACTATGAAAACAATCGACAACTAACGCTTCAAGGGTAGGTTACATCTGCCATACTCGCCAGATTTGCCACCGTCAGATTACATCTTTGGTCCATTAATGAGCAACTTAGCTGGCAAAAGTTCAAGTCTGATGAAGACTTCCAATCAGCGATGCACGAGTGTCTACGATGTCAAACAAATGTTTTCTTACTCGACATCGAAGCGCTATCCTATCCGATGGGGTAATTGGATTGATTGTGGAAGGGACCATGTAGAAAAATAATAAACAAAGATTCACTGTCTCTGCAGTAAAATAGTGAACAAAATGTTTTTCATTATTTTACGGTTTTCATTTGATTCTCCCTTGTAGTTCCAGCAGTGAGTCTCATCTCACAAAAAGGGCACTGCATTTCCGTCGGAACAAAGCTTAGTTTCACCCCCAGCCAACAATGTTTACTATCGAGACAATTGCCGATAGCTGCATTAAATTGAACCTCGGCATCTTCAAAACTCAATTAAGCACAAACGGAAAAGTAAAACCAGAAAAATAAGAATTGCAAACTAACGTGGCATGACAGTGAGTGAATTCCATGGTTGGTATCCTACGTATTTTAGAAGTGGAGGTAATTAATGAACCACTGAATGCCGCACTCCGCTCATCATAACATATAGCTAAAATACCCCATTTTCCTTTTCATGACATTCAATACTCAAGATATTTCAACAATATCGATGTACATAAGATCATTTTGAAACTAAAGAGAGTCCTACTAGCGCTCTCTCCGGGACTGTAGCTCCCAGACTTTTAGATTACAAAAAAAAAGTACGAATAATAACCAAATCCCGCCCACGTGATTCTTGTTAGCCACTCTTCATTAATCTAGGAATTTTACCATTACCTTGTCTGTTCATTCACGAATCAGTGGTTTTTGTCAAAAATGACTTGCTTAAGGGCGGGAATATATTTTCAGTAAATGCCGATGTCTATTACTGTTCATTCGACGTAGAAATCATATTCATCAGGTGACAGTATCAACAGCTCATTACAAAAAATTCACATACAATACATGTACATTATTTTACAACACTTTGCCAGATGACATTAAACGATTAAATTCGATAGAAAAGTTTAAATCCAAAGTGAAATCGTTTCTGCTGCATAACTGTTTCTATACAGAGACTATACTGAGCACATAGATATATATACTAACTTTTAGTATATATATATATATATATATATATATATATATATATCTATGACTGAGCATCACCAGGAAAGTAACATTAATTTTACAGTGATATTTAATGTATTATTTACCATTGGACTGTATAATTCTAAACAATATGTAACAAGTATTGTATCGCAGCTTCTGGGTCAATGACCCCCATCTCGATCAGGTTTTTCATCCAGTTTCCCTGATCCATTGAGCAAATGCTGAGATGGCCCCTTGTTCTGCTTTTGGACATAAATGTAACTTCATTATCTGTGCACGTCTTCTAGAATTCAGTGGGAAATACAGTTATTCAAATTATCATTCCATGTTGTCGCGGTAGGAAGTATTATTCCGAAGGACAACATGGATAAGAGCCCAAAATTTATTGCTTATTTATCCTTGAAAATATATTTTATTACATGGGAGCTTTTTTAATTCAAAATTTAAGTAGTATATGACTTATTGTAGGGATCACAGAATTTTGAAAATGTGCACACAACTCACTTTTCCTCATCGCACGTCATACGCAGTTTTAACTGTTTTTTGACGTTAAATAAATAAATAGACTGGCGCTCTCCCAGGTATTGCACCATGTCACGCTTTTGGCTCTATTACGGGTTGAACATCAGTGCAGCAACCAGTGGGTGCGAGATCTTGTCGCGGAGCGCTGCACGACGTCTGGGGAGAATACCAATTTTCTGTCTTCGTCTGACGCTAGCTGCAATTTAATTTGATGAATTTCGCGCGTTATTGAAAATACTTAAGATCAGCTAATTATTGAGGTATTGAATGCATTATTTATGATTGGAGAATTGATGTTCATTTGATGTTAGGTTTATACAGTTGTATAAAATATACATTTGATGAGTCCTTTGTGTGAAGTTGGCTGTTCTGGAAACAAGCCCCTCTATGTCTCTCATGGTGTGTGCATCTCCAACCGTTGGGGCTCAACCGAACCCCATCACAACAGCAGTGATAGTCTGCGAGCGTTGTCAATGAGTGTGTGTGTAAGATCTTTCATTATTGCAGGGTTATATTGCATTGGTATATTACCAGGGTAGTGAAATTTTCGAAATAAAATAATTCTATTTGCGACAAACGTGTCCAAATAATAGTGATTGTTGCAAAGTGCCCGAGTGCGTATTTTCGAAACCATTTTTTGTTATGAATTCTATTACCGTCAATTGTCTTAATGCGTAAGTAATACAAAAACTCGAGTGAAGCCAAAATCACGTGCGCATGAGGTGAATATTCCTTATATGGACAGTACGCATAAAATGATGGAAGTAATGTTTCGGCAACCTCACCCCTCACGACTTCATAATAAAACGGTTCACAAAATTTCCGAAGATGTTCAATGCCACATTTGTCAGGAACAAGTAGAACTATCGATCATATCGTCTCAGCTTGTCCAATTCTAGCAAACACCGAGTACTTGAAAAGACACGACAGAGTGTGTAGTTACCTCCATTGGCATATCTGTAACACCTTTGAAGTTCCAAACACATGCTGGTACGAACTCTCATCAGAACCGGTGACGTCTGTTGGACTGTGTACAATCAGCTGTGCAATCAGTTGAACTGTGTACAATAGCGGTCAACAAACTGGTTATTGTTATCCGGGATTTGGAGGAAAAACGTGTCTACGTGTAGATATTGTTGTGCCGTGCGATTAAAACGTCGTAACCAAGGAGACAGAGAAAAGTCTCAAATACACGAGTTTGTAAATCGAGATCAGCTGAATTTGGGGCGTAAAAGCACAGGTCGTCCCGATAGTTATCGGAGCTCTGGGATTTGTTCCGCAAAACTTGTGTAATAACTTGGCTTAATTCTCAGGTCATTCAAAAGACTGGATAGTACAAGACATTGTTTTATTTGCAACAGCCCACATTTTGCGCAAAGTATTGTGGATGCACCGATAGTCCCTAGATCTGATCCTTAGGAAGGTGGAATAGATTTTATATTCAAGTGACTCATAACATCTTTTGTCGTGAATTAGAGTAATAATAATAATAATAATAATAATAATAATAATAATAATAATAATAATAATAATAATAATAATAATAATAATAATAGTCACTTGCGACGAGATTCGGACCACCAGACTCGCTCTTCCGTCTAACCACGTAATACAAAGTTCATGGATAAATAATTGAAATGGGAATTTTCTAAGATACATTTAGTAATTTTACCACCCATAACTTAAACATGCCTTACCCCTGGGCGCAAAAGCGAATATAAACGTCTCAGGAAAACGCGAAAAAGAGAAAAAAAATGCCTTAAACGGCCGGAAAATCCCATGGAAAGCAAAGGAAGTGTGCGAGATCTCAAAACAATATTTTAAAAAACGCCAAAACCATTACAGATCGAAGAAACACTAAGCCTACCAGAAAATGAAATTATTAAGAAAAGATTAATTTTAGCCACTATGTATTAAATATCAAAAAATAATAAAAAGGTCATAAAAAAGACACGACGTGCTCATAACCACCAGGATGACAGCTGGAAGTCGATTTTAATTTACAAATATGTTTCAAGGGAAATGGAGCTCTTCAGAATTGTGACTACTAAACAGTAAGAATTTAAAATAAGATAGCCCGAAAACGAAGGTAATTATCCTCATAAATAGAGATCGGCAAAATATGTCGTATGAAACGTCAAAATATGCACATAAATATGTAATGAAACAGTAAGAATATGTGATAAATATGTAATATCGGATACAATATGTAATATTAAGATACACTAATTATAAATCACATTTACATAATACCAAATTACATTTATAAAAAATTTCCTAATCAAATTCTAAAAAGAATACGTAAACGTTAACGTTTACGTTAACGTTAAATAATAAACGTTTTAAACATCATTTGGAGAGCATAAGTTGTTGCACACTTCGCACCATACAACTTTCCCATCAATAGAAAAAGCTTCATCTATTAGCCATCTGGACCGTAGTTGTACAGTCAGCCTAGACGCATTAGAAGCCATCGTACAAACTGGTGGTATCTACGACCAGCAAATAGTCACGGGCGTGCAGCATTCTCATCGAAGTGTAACACGTCGGCGATCGCCAAAGTTTCTTGGAAATCAAGGTTCAAGGTCACAAAACGTAGTGTCCGAGATACTTTTCATTTCCAAAGGTGAAAATGATCTCAGCTGCTGACGCGCACTTCCCACCACTGAGGTAACTGAAGCAGGCTCGCCGGGTTGCGTCATCCGATCGCGTCTTCATGTAGCTTACCTGGAGTAGACAGCACGCAGTATCAATGTAGGGGGAAAATGCTGATTTTGTAAAACACTTCTTTTCATTAAAAAAAAGTATACAATAAAATGTAAGAAAAATAATTGAATATAAAAAATAGTTTGTGAAAATAGCAAAATATGTTAAATATTTAATATAGTATTAATATGTAAAAATATGTAACGAAAAAATTGGATATTGAGTTAGGTCGGCAACGATTCGCCAAGATTACAATTTTGCGAACGGTAAGTAGAAAGATAAGAAATATGTAACTACATAAAAATCCGATCTCTACTCATAATCATCTAGAAACCGGCGTCCGTTCGTCACCCAAGGTGAATTTTTCTAACAAGCGCATTGTTGGTATTTCAAGGAATTAGATCGCATTTTGAGTGACTTACGGCAGGTGATGAGTAGCTCATTCGATCCCTCTTAACAAGACAAATCGATTAGCACAATTTAGCCACTTTCCTTTAGGATTATTCCGGAAGAATACTTTTAGAAAACTCGTTGTTAGGACATCGGCGGCCAAAATTGATTCAAATTTGGTGCCGTACTTTGAAGTCTATCGTTATAACAATTCCTTGGCGCTAATTAACAGCAAAGAACATGCATTTTAAACGTCCCGCGTCGGACTTACTATTTTTTCTCCAAAAACGGCGCGTTTGCTTCCAGAGGGAAAGACAAAAACATTTTTCATGTGAAACTCTTTGGAAGGACAAACAATTCATTTGACTTATTTACATGCTGGATGTTAGCTAATTGTGTCGATTGCTAGACGAATCTAGATTCCCTTAATTCGAAAATTAGTGAAAGTGTATTTCATAATTAATCATCAATAATTTCCTGATAAGTAGATTATGCGGTACTACGGTCGCTCTAGTGAGCGAAACCCTCAGTCTCCGCTCCTATCGCCATTGCCCGCCATTCGACCGCAGGGCGCAAGATCGGCGGACATTCACAGCGTCAACGGGCGACGGGCGTGGAGGGCGTGTGCAGAACTCAGCAACTCTGGTGTAGAGGCCACTGAGTGCCGCCCCGCCCCTCTGGTTGAGGTGGACGCCGTCCCGACCTAGGGCGCTCTCCGAGATCCACCCGTTTGGATCTACAAAGGTGAATCCGAGCGCTTTTGCCACATAGTCCATGTCGCCGAACCCTTGGTCCCGTAAAGTCGCTAGGGTGAACCGCGGCATGGACTATGTGGCAAAAGCGCTCGGATTCACCTTTGTGAATCCAAACGGGTGGATCTCGGAGAGCGCCCTAGGTCGGGACCATCATTATAGACCAGTATCTCTCACATCAGTAGTATGCAAAATAATGGAGTATTTAAGAGCCAGGTACATTCGCCGCGAATGGGAAAAAGCGAACTGGATTTTTCACGGACATGGGTTTAGAAGTAAATATTCGTGCGAAAGCCAAATCGTTTCTCCTTTTCAAGATCTAGCTGACGAAGTTGATGCGGGTGGGAGGGTGGATGCAATCGTAATCGACTTTGCGAAAACATTCGACGTAGTACCGCATAATCTACTTATCAGGAAATTATTAACTTCAGGAGTTGATTCTAGAGTTGTGAAGTGGGTAAGCGAATTTCTTAGAGACAGGAAACAAAAAGTTCAAATTGGCACTCAGTTTTCGACTACGGGTATTGTTACTTCAGGGCTTCCACAGGGAAGTGTTTTAGGGCCATTACTTTTCTTAGCGTACGTAAATGATATCCATGTTAACATACAATCAAAGGTGCGTTTATTTGCAGACGATTGTGATATCTACCAAAAAATCAAAAGTAGCGCTGACGAACAAATATTTCAGCAGGATTTAGAACATTTACGTGATTGGGCTGAAAAAATGACATGGGAATTAACGGATCGAAAAGCTAAACAATAACGTTCGAGCGGGGACGAAATTATGAGGAACCAGAATATCGTTTAGGTGAGGTCGTCATCCCAAGAGTCTCATCATGCAAGTATTTAGGCATTCATCTAGATAGTAAATTAGGGTGGGAGAAGCATATAAATCAGGTAGTGAGAAAAACGTGGAAGTCTTTGCATTTTGTAATGCGCATTCTAAAGAAAAGTTCTGCAAACGCAAAAGAATTTGCATATTTTTCGCTGGTTCGCCCTCTCATGGAATACGGAGTGGCATGTTGGGATCCATACAGAAAGTCGCACCGGAAAACTCTAGATAGAATACAGAGGAAAGCAAATAAGTTTACCTATAGAACTTACGCAATAAAAAAGGCATGGGACCTCTAGAAATGAGAAGAACGCGGGCGAGGCTTTGCGCTCTTTATAAATCGTACGTATGTCAACCAGCTTGGAAGGAAATTCAGGTTAGACTAGAAAAAACAAATTATTTCGGCCGAAGCGATCACACTCACAAAATTCGAACAAGGAAACAAAATTCAGATCTTGGGAATTTTTCCTTTTGTAACAGAACAATTAAAGATTGGAACAGTTTACCCGCAGCAATTTTCAAAGCTTTTCCTCTAAGTGTCCGAAGTTTTAGAAATAAGTTGGAACAATATGAGAGTAATAGACATTAAATGAGTAAGTGCTGTGAAGTGCGGTGAAATTCTGTGAAGTGCTGGTCAGTGTAATTCAAAGCAAAAACAGTAGAGTGTAGTGTAGTGTAGTGCAGTGCAGTGCAGTTAAGTGTAGTGAACGCGATCAATGAATTTAAAAAAATAGCCAATATTTATGTAGCTTGAAAGGAATGCGAAACCCGACTGAAAGGGAGAAAAATTTTAGAAGCCCTAAATCCAGTGATCTGGGATCCAAAGCAAGAACACGGATGTATGCAAGAAAACGAAAGTTAGAATATATAAATCTTTGATTGATAGTGTTACATTGTATGGATCAGAAATAGAAAAGAAACAACCAGAACAATAGAAAAGAAAATTGAGACCCCAGGAAATGGATTTCCTCAGGAGAGCGGCAGCAATATCTAGAAGGGAAAGAATTAGAAATGAACGGGTTAAGGAGATAAAGAATCTGCAACATATTAGAGGAAACTGAAAAGAAACAATTCACTTGGTTAGGACATGCACAGCGAATGGATGAGAAGACTCCCCAAAAGATCATTAGAATGGCAACCAAGTGAAAGGAGAAGACGAGGAACACTAGGACCAGGGTGGAAAGACCCGATCAGAAAGATAATCGAAAAGTGGAAATTACCTTCTAATTCCTTGAAGAACAGAGAAGACTGGAAAAGAAGATTAGGCGCCGGAACACCGAAGTAGCGGTTAAGAAACACGCAAGGAGAAGAAGAAAATTATATTTTAACTATTCAGAATTACACAGTTCTTTTAATATACTATAAATGTCATGTGCAAATATATTTTTATTTTTTATTAAACAAAGTATAAACTATTCAATAACATTTGTTTTTATATTTAATTTATGGGGGGGATACCATTAGTTTTGACTCGGGTGACACCAACTGAAGTTATGCCAGAGCAGATATGATTAGTTACAGATACATGAACGCCAACCGGTCACAGCAGTAGGAGGACCGTCTGATGCTGACCGCCGACCGCCACACACGTGACCCTGAACGCAGTGTTGCCATCCAGCAGTAGTACTCAAGGAGTTTTGTGTCGTTGGTTCGTTATAAATTGTAGAAAATCAGCTTACACATAGAGGGAATACTTGGGAAGGTGTAACCAAATACATATACGAGTTTTCACAAATGGATAAAATTTATTTTTCAATTTCATATTTATATAAAGCATTTTGTTGACAATTTTTATCAAATGAAAACGGTCACTTCTGTAGTTAAGGAGTGTAATTTTCAGTCTCAAGCTCACTTCTGTGTACTATTCACAAGCAACTTTTGTCTTCATTTCTTTGTTAGTTCTTGAAATTCTTTCATATACTGAACCAAAGTTTCAACCTCTTTATAGGTTATTGCATTGTATAATGATGCGCGAATACCTCCAACACTCCTGCAGCAAATTTATTGAAAAAGTATTTTTTTTAAAAGAAGCATAAAATATAGTAAAACTGTAACATGTGTATACCAGTTAAAAGAGAAGAAAAACAAGACTTGTATTAAAGAGTGACCATATTTTTTATGACCTAAAACAGGACATTTCTGAAATATGGAAGAAAAAGAACAGGGACAAAATGGGATACGAGCTTACAAAGGAAATTTGCTTCATATGTGCCTGCACTGCTTCACTAAGAGAAATACAAAGAGTTTTTTATACATAAAAAGACATATTTTAATAACCAACTTATGAACATACTGCTGAACATGAACAGCAACTGCTGAACATGAACTTGAGGCTTCTGAATCAGAAACACCACTATGAATTTTGTACTCATCAGAAGATTTGATATCTAGCCAGAGTTTTGAATTATTTAATAACAGGTTGTAGAATTCCTTCACAGCTCTTGTAAATGAGTTTTTAAAATTACAATTGCTTGAATAGTTTTGGTAGTCAAGGTTGGTTTGTTTTTTTTATCAATTCAAAGGAAGTTCACGACTCAAAACAGTCTCTTTGCTGCAAGCATTTGTGCGTGGTACAGCCAGAGTACAACTCACAACCAACTCTATGTTTTTAGATGGACTGCCTCTGTTTTTAAGGGTGTGGAAGATACCATTTATATCAATCTGTACATCTGCACTTTGCGAAAACTAGAGTGCATCTAGGGAGAGTGAGGTCAGTGAGGTTATGACCAAGAACAAAAAAACAGGACTTTCTGCATCCTGTTAATATTTTATCAGGACAACAGGACACATATATAATGGAAAAAAAGGTCAATCCCATTAAAAACGGGATGTCTGGTCACCCTATTGTATTGGAAACAAGGAAATCTTTCCCTAAGACACAGTTGTTTGACCAAATATCATTACGGATATTAAATATTAGAAATATTTTGTAAGCATTGTGTATAACTCTACAGTTCATGCAATTGAATCATGAGAATAAATATTACAATGATTTCTTCAAGTAAAGCATAAACAAAACTGGAGAAACCATTGTCAAAAGTAAAGGTGCTATAAGAGCACTTTCTCGAATTTATTTATAAAGGATATATTATGCTATAATATTCTCACTTGCATACTACTTATCCTACTATCTTATCTACCTATCCAAATTCTATCCCACCTTTCCAGCCACCTCTTGAAAACATTTGTGAGTATCAAAGCAATAATTAGCTTTAATATTTTAAAGAACTGTAATGGAAAATTTTAATGATTGTGAATATCTTAATATCGTTCAAAAACATTTGTAGGATTGTATTATGAGAATACAAAATTATTGTCAATTCAGAGGGTAAATATAATTTTCAAACGTTGAGAGGTTTTAGTGATGATTGGAGATGTACCATATTTATCCCTTTAATGTCCTACATAATTTTGTGCTCACCTATTGTCATTGCATCCATGAGGCTCTTCCATAAATGTTGTGTATCAATTCCTCAAATCAAGAACTTAAAAGTAATCAGGGAAAAATTAGGAATTGATCATATTTATGGAACTGCAACATTTTGCTACGTAGGACTATGGGGCCCCTTTCAAAATTTTCAGGGGGAATGTGGCCATGGTTGTGGTTCCCTTGTGCACATACCTATGGTGATATATCATATATCATTTTAAACATATGTACTGAATTTCCATGGCTAGTATCATTTGGCTCACTCGGTGGCTAGTATCAAATCGTTGAATATTACTTGAGGAAAGTGTTTTCATGGGGAAAAACTAATTGACTTAGTTTCTCTGCAAAGAGTTTTGGAAATGCTCCTTTACCTCAGTGCTTGTAAAAAAATCATTTGCAACTCAAAAATGCTTTCTCTGAATCATCATCCAGAAACAATTTTTTAAAATAATAGATTGTGGCAAAATGATGATTTAATTAATAATAATTTCCTTTAAAAACATTTCTCAAGGTTAATGAACTCTTCTATTACCTACCTCTACTCTTTTTAGAGCAAATTCTCACCAATTTGATTCATCTTTTGGTTGTTTATTTCAATTAAATTAAATCCCTGAATAGTGTATTATTTGTAATTATTATTTATTAAACTGGTGCATATCAGTTACTTTCTCCTGTCAGTAAATTACGGTGACTAATACATTATTATATAAATCTTTTCAGTTTTAGTTCATACCTGTGACCTTTGAGCTGAAGTAACCCACGTTCCTGAGCACCATTAAGGAATGTTTTCTCCAAACCCTCATCTCCGTTCACATTTCCAATGCGGAATGGGACATTCATGCGACTTCTTACTTTGGGATTTAATGGGCAGCAGTAAAAGCCTTGAGATTGATCGATGGTATCATGCAATAATTGGCTTTTCTTTATAGCAAGTTTCTCCATTCCTTCCACACCACCATGCTCTTTAATCCACTCAAATACTTTGCTCATCACAAAAATCCTGAAGCAGAAAAAATATGATAGAATGACAAAGCAGTGGTGAATACTTTAGTAAAGTCTTAGAGGAGGAAACAAGAAAGCCATTTAAGTCAAGAAATTGACATTTTTGAAATAATAATGCCATCTTGATGGAATTTAAGAAATGCTTCCTTGCAATGAAACATTGTCGTGAAAAATGATAGGGTGAGGAAATATTTATGGAAACATATGCAGAGGGAAAAAGTGAAGTATCAGCAAAGAAGAAAGAACAAAAACAGTAGTTTACTTTCACAAAACTCTGTACGGTTTGATATAAAAAGAAATCACATAAAAAGTTAATTCTCCACAAATAATGAGAGAGAAAATATCATAAGCATAAACATAATCAATTTAATGGACTAGGTTCTGAATGGACAGACTGTTGAAACTGTAAATGCAGTTTCTTCAGTTCTAATTGTAAGTCAAACTAATTCTTATTGTGATTCCTCCTGACCTGTCAAAATAATGTAAAAAATATGAAGTTTGCAACAGCAAACAGAAGCAAGGGATTTGCAAACATTACATACATGTTGATCACATAAAAAATAAATTTGTAAGTCATCATATTTCTTGTAACTATAAAATTAATGATGTAGAAGAAAATATTTTACTTTTTTTTGTAAATATATGTGATATTTGGGCATAAAGTATTAAAAAGAATAATATTAGCTCTCAGGCAATGTGATACTGACATTAATATCTAATGACTGGAAGTACTATGTTGAGTATTGTGTATATGAATATCTCAATTAGACAAAAACATGCCTTCCATTAAGATACCTTTAGAATATCTCTGAGCCCAATGAATAAGCTGATGTGTGAAAACTTTATTTCACCGGAAAGCAATATATTTTTTTACTGAGATTATATGAATTGATCCTCTAGTCTGAATTACCAGACATCTTCACTTATCTTTATAAGGATTGCGATTTTATTAAATTTTTGATAAGTTCATAAATACCCATCTGCCCATTTCTCAGCAACCAAAAGAAATTTAACATACCTGATCATTCACAAATGCAGAGAATATTTAGGCAAATCCCTTTGAACATTTATCTCATTTTTGTTCACATACACACACAAAAAAGTAATTTTTTAAAAATATAATATTTAATTGCATCACACTAACTTTAGTATTGTATGGGATTTAACATTTTTTGTACCGGTACCAAAGAATCAATTTAAAATTGATTTAGGCATTATTTACTTACGCAGCAGTTGGTGGAGTGTTATGTAGAGAATTATCCCTAGCCATAATACTAAAATCCAATATTGTGGGGCAAAAAGGAGAAGAGTTTCCCAACAGATCCTCTCGTACAATTACTAAAGTAACTCCAGCAGGTCCAATGTTTTTTTGTGCTCCAGCAAAAATAATTCCAAACTGCAGAAAAAGTTTTGAACACAATATTACATAAATAAACTTGAATAAACAGAAAGTATTAAAAATAGGTTCACTGGTGATGTACTACAACTGAACCCCCAAAAATTTAATTTTGAAACACTACCTTTGAGACATCAATAGGTCGGGTCATAATGTTAGAAGACATATCTGCTACAAGAGGTACACCTTGTGTGTCTGGAATGCATGGAAATTCAACACCTGCAAAATATTTTGAAAAACATAAAAAACAAATTATTCACTTTATCTTTCTTTTTGCCTTCAGAACATCTTAGCAAAAACAAGTTAATACCATGTATGGTTTCATTTGTGCAGTAATAAACATAAGAAGCATTTGGATCCAATTTCCACTGGGAAGAATCAGGAATGTCAGTATATTTATCTGTCTTTGGAAGAACAAGATTCACTTTTCCATATTTTGTGGCTTCTTTAGCTGCCTTTGCTGACCATGTCCCTACAATTAAAGAATACACATATAGCGTTAATTTAAATATATACTGTAATTTTTCTATAGTGGTTGATGACATCTTTTTAATTAATTCACGAATGTCCCTCTCAGAGGAACTCGTGGCCTCAGAAATGTGCATGCCACTGTTAAAAAGATTCACTATATAAGGCAGGAGGTGTAATAATGACCTAATGTCATTTACCACTATAGAAAAATCAAAGCACAGATAGAGATATTTCAGAAGTGGTATACGGTAGGCAAAATACAAAAAAAATTTCATGATAGAAAAACAAGTTTCTTTAATAAGAGAAGCAACTAAATATGAACTGCACAATATCTTATTGAAAATTTATTTATTAACTTATTAATTTATTATTAATTATTTATAATTAATATATTTTATATTATTATATTAACATTATTAACTTATGGAAAATATGAGTAAGATGGATAATAACAATACTAAATTAACAGAGCATACCTGTAACAAAGTAGTCAGCTGAGCCTGTTCGAGACATAAGGTTGAGAGGAACAGCTGCAAAAAGACCAGTTCCTCCTCCTTGCATAAAAAGGATTTTATAATTATCAGGAACCTTCCTAGGAAAAGAGAACTTGTTATCAACTTATTCAAAACTTACCAAAAAGAACTTAGTTCAAATTTATTTTCATAATGTGGCTTTATGAAATATTGAACTTACAACAACTCTCTCACTGCAGACTGAGTATCATCATTGAACTTTAAATATTCTGTTGATCGATGACTTATTTCCATTATACTAAGTTTTGAATCTTTAAAGTTCAGAAGATCTTTCTGAACCTTTTGTAAAACCTGTAATAAAATGAAATTCATTCAGCACTTGAATTAAAAAATGAAAAATGGGTCTAGAATTTAAATTAATAGTATATTTAAAAAATATTTATTTTGATAATATAACATATTCCAAAAGTATGATCCATAATATTGTATGTACAATAAGAAGTGAATGTTCAATGATTTTCAAAATTAATATCACTTTTGTGGCGAGCCTCGCTGAAGACAGTTTTCGAAAATGCCGCCACCACGAAATGACTAGTGGAATGGCAGTATCATTTTAACATCAGCGCCCTCAAACTAACATCCTTATAAAATAATTTGGAGACGATTGTACAAAACACAGTACCTAACATTTTTTTTAATTTTAGTTTACACCTCAGAAAAACAAGTAATAGAAATATAATTTGAATACGCAACGTCGTACCTCCTCGGGCAATTTCGCTGGTCCTGCGCCGAAATTCACCACCTGTTTAGATGCCATCGTGAAGCTCACGAAAAGTTAGGAGAATCCTCTGAATTCTACCACACAGCAATCCAGACAAGCCAACGCGTCGTTGTTGATCGCATGAAGAGCCTTCCAAACAGCAGACTCCGTATCTTTCCGACGTAACACTCCAGACAGCCCGTAAAAAGACTTCCAAGATAGCAATTAATCTCGTTACTCTATTGGCTGCAGTTGAAGCGCGAATATTTGAATGCATATTAAAAATTGAACTGGCGGATAGCAACAGCACGTGTTATCGTAATCGCCGTAATTGTAGTAATCGCCGATTTCCGCTCACGTTACGACACAACGTCAAAACACGATAGAACACATTTGTATTTACATAAGAAATTTCGTCATTCACCGCACCAGAATCTACAGACATGGGTATCTGAAGAATTAAGGCCAGAGACAGTGAATCAACGGGCGCTCCTCATTTCCCCTTATGTATTTTTTATTTCCTCATTATATTTTTTTCCCTCATTTCCCCTTATATATTTTTTTTTATTTTCAAAATTTATGTAGTATATGATTCAGTGTAGGGATCACAGAATTTTGAAAATGTGTACAGAATTCACTTCTCCCCATAGCACATCATATGCAGTTTCAACTGTTTTTTTTTGACGAAAAATAAATTAAATAAATAAATAAATAAATAAATAAATAAATAAATAAATAAATAAACAAATAAATAAATAAATAAATAAATAAATAAATAAATAAATAAATAAATAAATAAATAAATAAATAAATAAATAAATAAATAAATAAATAAATAAATAAATAAATAAATAAATAAATAAATAAATAAATAAATAAATATTTTATTATTCTACATACATGCAATTTTATTAAACTACAATCCATTCACTACAGAACATATTCCCACTTGCTAAAATTAATGGGAATGCACGGCATATCGGCTCTTACAAGTATTGCTCAACAAGTAGCTCCACATGTTTACTTTATCGCATACTGCTTACGCAGTGTATAGTTAGTTTTGTAATACAAGGAAAAAACGGCGGATTTTCAACAGGAAAACTGGTTTTGTGTAAGTCTAATACAGAAAAAGTGGATAAATTATGTTCCAGTATATAGATAAAATAATTCCTCTAACAAGTTGTTGTAGTCAGAGTCCACATTTTGTGAGTCCTTGTTACCGAAAAACTGGTTTACGGCAAGACGTCTGTCAATCTGTCGTCATGGTAAATTACTATGTAATTTACTAATTTTTTACGCAGTAAATTTACATAGTAAATTACGTTCTCTTACAATTATCGTATCTAACGTATCCGTGTTTGGCGGGCCCTTGATACCGAAAAATTGGTTTAGGGGCAATAAGTCTGACCGTCTATCTGTGTCTGTGAACAACGTTAACGGCTATGCCTCGCGACGCTAGCGGCTATGCCGAAAGCAGGATTTTCACCAAACTTGATACTCCCCAATCAATCTGACATATCGTAGCCCCTTGAATTTGAAATCGACGTTTTAATTTTTGGGGGTACTTTGCATGAAGCGTCAAGGACATTTAATTTTTTTGTAAAAATAGCTCCATTTTTTTATAAAAGTTTGTTGTGGGATAGCGTAAATGACTCTTTAAAAACCGTACAGCTCTATTTTTTGCGCTGATATATCTGAATTCTCGAAAATTGCAAAAGTTCATTTTTTCAACTGTAAAATATAAATATTTTGCCTCTGAGTAAAAGATGTTTTCCAAAATTAAATCTTTAAAAGAAGATACATAAATGTGTTTCAAAATATTAATAGTTTTCGAGTAATTTTGCGTGAATAAAGTGAATTTTAAAAACAGGATTTTCTAAAAAGATGGTCCAAATTTTTTCTTTAAACTTTTTGTACGGATAGAGCTTAGCAGTGAATAATAATAATAATAATAATAATAATAATAATAATAATAATAATAATAATAATAATAATATAAACGACATCTCGATGTATTCCTTAGATTTTTCAATTATTACAGTAATGTAAATTTTTTATATATCACTCTCATCGTTAATATTTACATTATCTTCATTTTTTGTATATTATTGAATTTGTGCGTATTTGAGCTTCAAATTATTTCTGGTGGAGTTTCTTATAAACTTGCGGAAGTTCTAGTGCGGGGTATAAATATAAATAGTAATTAGAAGAAATAAGTAGCGGCTCGTGCTTAGGTTGCACGGTTGCACAACCCCATAAAATGAAAAAGATTTCATAACATCTTAGGAATATACATTTTCCTTTTAATGACATCCAGTATTCATGATTTTGCAGCAATATTGATGTATATGAAATCATTTTGAAACCAAAGAGCGTCCAACTAGCGCTCTCTCCGATGTCTCCTGCAGTGCCAAGAAATTTACCACACTCTTGGCTGTATTACTAGGTTAATGTTTTACTCTTTGGCCCTTCGATTTAACACGGGGAACATATGGCTTTTTGGCGGTGCAACCAGACTACTGACGCTGTCTAGCGCTGCGTGGCCACGGAAGGAAACAAAGGGGAATACCCTATTCTGACTTCATCTGACTCACTGCGACGTAGTTTTATGAATTTCGCTAGTTATTGAAAGTACACAAGTTCAGTCAATTATGGACGATATTCAATGTATTGTTTATGATATTCGGAGAATTTGTTTTTATTTGATATTAGGTTTGTTAATTCAAAGCGTACATTTGATGAGTTCTTTGTGTAAACGTGGCCGTTCTGAATGGAAACCCCTTAAAAAAGACGCGAAAAGCCGTGCCATATTCTATCTTGAAGATAATACCCTCAGCTGCCTCGTTAGAAAAACTCAAGAATAGTGTCTCGCGGAAGGAAGTGTGGCTGCAGCTGGCCAGCGGTTTGCAATGTTCTTGTGAATACGAATGTGTGTCGAATATCTTTCATTATTGCCAAATATACCAGGGTAGTGAAGTTTTCGAAATAAAATAATTTTATTAGGTAGAAACGTGTGGAAGCAATAGTGCTTGTTGCAATGTACTGGAATCGAATATAAGTGCCCAGTGGAAATCAAAGCCAGAACCACGTGTGCAGGAGGTGTATATGCCTTACGCGGACACAACGCATAAAATTATGTAAGTAGTGTTTCAATATAGACTTATATTTAACTCAGTTTTATTTTATTTGAATTACTTACATTTTTATTATATATTCGTAATTTGAATTTTGGAAATTACGTTTTCGTCATTCGATGGAGGTGCAACCTCCAGTCTGTTGGGGTACCAGCCGCCACTGCAAGAAATAAAAATATGAGAAAATGTCGTTTTGGGGCCACCAATAGGCAGCAGTTGGAATGGGTGTGGGTCAATACCAAAAAGCCTAGACTAGAGATTAAAGAAAACTGAGCGAGAAATTCTGTGCCATTCTGTAGCACCACTTGTAGTTGGTACTAACTTGTCGATACTTTCTCGTCTAATGTTTACGCAATAAAGATAAAGTATTGTAATGCTACGGGGGGGAGGAATGGCTAATATTCGACTGAAAAACTCTTATTACCGGGTCCTGGCGACGAAAAAGTGGATAAATCTTCTTTTTGTATGTAGTAAATTACTTCCTCTAACAAGTTGTGTAGTCAGAATCCACGCTTGGTGGATCCATGATACCGAAAAATCGATCGATGGCAAAACGTATGTCCGTCCGTCTGTGTGTGAAGAATGCTAGCGGCTAAACCATAAGCAGGATATTCACCAAAATTGAATTTCCTCTACCGATCTGACTGACGTCGCACGGTGGTTTGAAAGGCGAAAAAAGCGGACAAAAATCAATTTTTCAAAATTGTCTGATTTTCTTTATTCAAGCACATATGAACAGAAAAATGTCCAATGCTTTATGTATTATACTATATTTTGATATTTTAAGTAAGGTATAGGTATCGAACAGGAACTCTTTCATCTGTCAGATTGCTTGTACGCATGATAACACCAAGGCATATGCTCGCTAGCTGTTGGTATCAATGAAAGGTCTGTGGGACTGTAATCTGGTCGAGTTCGTCCCTAGTGTTGCATGTGCAGTATGAGAAGTGAAAAATGAATTTTTAAGTGAATCGCAGTAAGCTCCTTCAAAAAACTAGAGAAAATAAATGAGATTGTGGCGCAAAACAAGAACAGTTTGTGCTAGCAAATTTCGTGAACAAATTTGACTTAATCCTAGAAAAACGAAGGGGACACTCAAGGAGCCCACCACCTTGATGTAAACTTTCAGTTTACTTGATTCATGTGCTCTACATTATTGAGAATTAATGTACTTCTTGAGGCAGTTTCACTCTTCATTTTCCATAGCAATGACAGAAGATATATTTTCTTTCCTCATACAGAAAGCTGCCTCAACAATTACATTAATTCTCAATAATGTAGAGCACATTAATCTTTTTTTAAATCTGCATTTTTCTAGTGCGGGTTTATTTTTTATCGTAAAGTTTATTGACGGTCGTTCAATATATAATGCCCCGTATTTTTTTTCTCAGAAACTATTTATTCAAAAGTGTTATATTTTGGTGACATTATAGCTACATGTTTCTTCTACACGTACTATTTTTCAACATAGTCTCCATCAACTTGTACGGTCTTACGCCAGCGTGAAACAAGTGCCTGTATTCCCTGGCGGTACCAACTCTTGTCCTGTGTGCGAAGCCATATTTTCACCGCTTGAATGACGCTCTCATCATCATCGAAGTGTCTTCCACGCAAACCGTCTTTAAGAGGTCCGAAGAGAAGGAAGTCTGAAGGTGCCAGATCTGGGCTGTATGGTGGATGGGGCAATGTTGTCCAACCCAATTTGGTGAGGTGTTCCCGGGTTCTGAGACTTGTAAGCGGGCGTGCATTATCGTGCAGGATCAAAATTTCAGCCGGATTCTTGTCATGCCTGACACGCCGGAAACGATTCCTGAGTTTGTCCAAGGTCTTCACGTATGCTTCGGAATTAATGGTTGTCCCTCTTGGCATCACATCAACAAGAATGACCCCTTCACTGTCCCAAAAAACAGTAATCATGAGTTGTGTTGTGGCACTTTCTGACGCCGTCACTCTCTTTGCCCACCTCCCGACTGTGCTCCTGTCGACAGCACAATCTCCATACACTAAACACAAACGTTTATGGATATTTCCCACAGTTTCTTTCTCTGCAATCAAGAACTCAATCACTGCTCGCTGTTTGTAACGTGGATCACTAACAGACGCCATTTTAAAAATTCACTACAGTTCTGCCAACTGTTGGAATTATTTGAAACTTCGTCCACCTGGCGGAGAAACACTGAACTTGAAGTACCGCGATGTACAACTTTCAGTTTTTGCTCATTGTGGAGAAAAAAATATGGGGCATTATATATTGAACGAGCCTCATCAGGTTTTCCCATTGTGCTTTCAGTGGGTGTATTTTATTTCCCCCTTTCGTGTATGTAGGAAAATGTTGTATTGGCTATGTTTTTTGCGTTGGCTATGTTGTCAACTTTCATACATTTGTTGTAAACACGTCCCTGAACAGAATTGACGGTGGAAGTGAGACTATTTTTCAGTCGTTTATTCACTCAAGATGTCAGGAAGATTGGCTGAATCGGAAATAGAAAAATTACTGAAGGCTTAGTCATTACATAAAGAGAGTGAAGATGAAGATAGAAGTATTTGCAGGTGAAGAGGATACAGCATACAATCAAGTTACGGTGAATAGTACAGTAAATAATTCTTTCACGGAAATGTTTGCTCATTTCGGAAGAAAATCCGTTCCGCTGCTCCTGAAACACACATTGCCAATATTGTTAAAGTTTCTGCGTTCTTCTTTTCTTTCTAAAGCGTTCAAAACGTTTTCTTTTCAATCAAGAATTCAGATAATTGTGACACATACAAATGAAGAAGCTGTGCGAAAGAGTATTGGAAGGACGAATGAAACCGAAGTTTATGTCTTTATTAATGTAGTACTACGTACGGGTGTATATCAAGACAACAATGTTTAAGTGCATTATTTGTGGTCAGATTTGCTTGAGAAAGCAATACGCAGAGCAACTATTGGCAGAGACCGTATTTTAGTCTTAGATTTGATGAAAAGAACACGACAGCCGACCATTGAAAAGATAACAAGATGGCACCGTTTTGGAATGTGTTTGATAACTAAGCGCTTCACTTCCCAGGTACTTCCGTCCTAAATTTCCCAATAATATGAATGAAATGTTGTGTCTGTTCAGGAAACAATTTCCATTCAAAGTTTTCATGAAAATATAACCGAAGAATAAACGAGGAGACGAAATTGCAGAGTAAAAGTAAGACAACCTTGAAGAAGCCGACACTACTGACACTGAAGATGCATAATATTTCGCAGTAAGAAGCGTGAACCACTTTAAAAGCAAATTAACTTCAAATAAACATTAAAAATAGAGTTCTAGGTTAAAATCATTTCATTTTATTGCGTAAAACTATTTTTGTCCGCTTTTTTGCCAATCCGTACCATAGTGCGTCGCCGCCCCTTAAATTTGAAAAGGATACTTTGGTTTTGGGGGTATCTTTCAATGAAATCTCATTTTTAAAGATTTTATACATTTTCTCAAAAAAGCTCCAGATTTAATATTATTTTTTCACCTCTGATAGAGAAGAAGGCGCATAAAGAAAAGTCGTAAATCACATTTTTGCTGCACTCTGTAAGTTGTCGAAAATTGCGAAAGTTGAAAGAAAATTTTCCGCATCTTCATATTACTAGAATAATGAAGATTGAATTTTTTCCTTATTAAAATCTGTTAATTAAAAATAGAACTTCAAATATGGTCTTTTTCAATTTGCGCCAAAATATGATTATTTTTGGCGTAATTTTGCGTTAAACACATAGGCAATTTTAAAACAATTTAAACAATTTCTCAAAAACAGCAAATTTTTTTCTTTAAATCTTGTCCTCGTAAACAGCAAAGAACGAAAAAGAAAGTGTTGCAGGTCCCCATTTCCAACTCTCTTATTTTCAAAACATTCCTCTCTTAATCCCAACTTTGTATTTCCAAAACCTTCCAACAAAAAATTAACATTGCACAAGAACAATATTGATGATAGAGATTTTTTTGTGAAATGAAATCTGTTCAAAAAATCAGTTCTTTAAAAAGGTCATATCAATTTATTAAGAATTTGAATAGTTTAGCGTAATTTTACAATTTTACAAATTGCAAATTCGAATTTCCAGCACTTCTTTTGTTAGAATCCTTCAGGAGTTATTTAATTAGTTTATTACTAATTTAATTATTTCATTAGTAATTTACTTAGTTGATTCTTAATTAGAAATTTATTTAGTTTACTAGTGAAAAGTTAGTTATTTATCTGGAATTATCTATATTTATAAAAATGGATACTGTATTGTTCTAGATCGATTAACGCCGACGCCGTTTGACCGCTCTCCGTGAAAGTTGATACATCTATGTGTTTTCTCATGGAGAAGGTTTTTATGATATTCATTTCGTTGTAACTCCACTAGATGGCGCTGCAGTATAATGTAATTCCCAATCCACCTGGGCTTCATTGCTGCTAGGCAGCGCTGTGTGACGCGGGGCGAAGTCGAGGAGGACTGGAGGAAGTGGAGAAGGAGGAGAGAGGGAGAGAGAGAGAGAGGGAGAGAGAGAGAAAGAGACAAAGAGAGACAAAGACAGAGGAAGGTAACAAGAAAGAGAGACGGAACAAAAGAAAGAAGGGACAAGAGAGAGGGGAAACGAGAGAGGGAAGTGAGAGAGAGAAAAAAAGAGGAAAAAAGAGAGAGAGAGCTTGACAATATCTGCCAGATTCTGCTATATATTTTTTTCAAGTGACGTTGCCAAACAATGTGAATGATGCGACATTACACTTTGAAATTCTCGGAATAACTTCTCATTGTTGTCGGCGACGTGGATGGGATAAGTAGGTTTTGTTCAATCAATGTTAAAGTTACAATATCTAATAGAGACATTAAATAAAGTTCAACTATATTAAAGCATAAAATGATCATTACATGATGATACTATAGTTACGTACACTGCATGCATTCATAAAGCGATATATTGGACGGCGTTCATTTTTTGGTGTTTAATTTACATATGAAATTATCACTGCTTGTCTGTATAATGTGCTGAAAATATTGTAACAGTTCAGCACATTTACGCACACTTGGTTCTTTTGTAGAAGTAAGAAAGGGCTACTGTTCCTAACTATCGAAATAATTGCAGATATGCACCGCAGGCGCTTCCTTTGTTTTTGTTAAGACTTCAAGTGATGGCTGAAGTGAGGGCAGGAATTGGAGTTATATTGCGTAAGCGTTCCCACTAATGCGAGAAAATGTGTGCTGTTGTAGCGCCTCTAGTTTCTAAATGAAATCTCTGTTTCAAAGACAAATCTTCAAATCAGTTTAGGTACAATTTTTCAAACAACTGAGTAGTTTTCGCGAAATTTTGCATGAAAAAAGGCAATTTTAAAAAGATTTTCTCAGAAACGAGTCCAATTATTTTTCTCAATTTCTTCTTTTCCCGCGGATAGAGCAAAGTGTGCTTTTAAAATTGGCGCAGGGATTATTTTGTTAGCTCTCGAAAATTGCAAAACATTTATATTGTAAAAACAGAATATTGAGGACAGAGATTTTGTACTCAATGAAATCTGTTATTCATAATTAGATCTTTAAATATGTCTTGTACATCTTTACGAAATCGCAATTCGAATTGCGCGCGCTTCATTTACTAGTTTCTCACGAGATATTAGATCGCAAGATAGACAAAGGGCAACGCCGCAACACGGAAGTTTGAAATTCTGAGAATTTCTTCTTATTGTTATAAAGGCGATAATTATGGCAGTTCTGGATTGTGGAATTTGTGTTGATGTATTAATTAGTTTTCACACCTAATGCTCGACATGATGGTTCTAGAGGTTTACATGGATGGATGAGATGTATTAACACGGACAGAAATTGATATCGTAGGCTTCCGCGGCCAGAGTCATGATCTGGGCTGTCCGGGTGACGCCGCGTCGAAGGCTGGTCGAAACGTCGGTCGAAACGTCGGCACCTCAGCCTTCGACGCGGCGTCACCCGGACAGCCCAGATCATGGACAGAAATTGCGTTTTCGTTTTATTACCTAACCGTTACTAAAGCCAGAAAGCACGCGTTGTTGTAGTCCGTGTTGTCACTAGGTTTTAAAGTGCATGACCTACGGTATTGCCCCACCCAGCTGGGATCCACCGGCGCATGAAAGACCTGCCAGGGCCTTACGTGGTTACCTATCGCACCTCTGGAGACAAGTGAAGATCTCCTTCGCCCTCCCCGATCATAATACAAGCATATCTCGATCTTGTACCTTTGAATATTTTCCTATAGTAACTCGCGGACCCATCTCGTTTGTTATATCACAGAGGAAAGATAGAAAAAAATCCTCTATGGTTATTCCATTGTTCGGGGTGTGTAGAGTTCCTCAATAATTGAGGAGTGTAATTATTACACTCACCGACAGATCGCCCATACATTGCAGACAGTTGTCACTCAAGCATAGGCATGATCAGAGGGTGGGGTGGGGGTGGGGGTGGGGGTGAAAGTTTTGAAAGGGGCCCCGTAGTCTCACGTAATAACACATTCTATTTCCGTAAATATGATAAATCTCTGATAAAAATTACGCACGGAAAGTATGTATATTCATTTTAAAGTTTACAATAATTGCAAACATATACACATTAGTCTATTCGCATAGGTATATAATAAAAAATGTGCCGGTATTTTGGCATTCCTTTCCGTTTTTTCGAGAATGAAACGAGATGAAAGTTGCCTGGCGTTCGTCATTCCCCCAAAAGGATTATTACAGAATTGAAATATATTTTAAATAATATTGTAATTATTAACTCATAAAATCTTAAATTAATCGTTTTCAAATATATTACAAGAAAATGGACGAGGAAGTGCATATCAAGCATTCTTTTCATACTAAGCATTTTATAAAGAGTTATTAAAACCTATTCGAGACGAGGAAATGACTCCCTCCCCAATGTTGAGAGTTTCGTGTGGAAAATAAGTAACGTAACAATAGTTGCAATCGATCATATCTATATTTAAGTTCGTGTATTGCAATTTATTGACTAGGGGCAAAAAACTTGAAAAATGTGGACGTTTTACTTAGTGGAATAAGTCAACACCTTTTTTGAGGTCATATACTCGCTGACTAGCTATTTAAAATTAACTTTTGTGTTTATTTATAAATGACTGACATTTTTCAAAAAATGTACATATTTGTCATTCAATATATGAACAAAATTTAAAATATTAGCGAGAAAACTAGTAGTTTTTTGCACATAACATTAATTAAAGAAGTAATTGTGGTTTACAAATTTCATTTGAAAAAAATCTCTGCCCTCAATAATGCTGTTCTCTGATTATGGGATCCAAAAATTTGAAACTTTTCATATTTTGGAGTAATTTTTGGAGTAATTTTTGAGAAAATTTGGAAAATGTTTCTTGAATTTCACGTGGTGTACCCATAAAAACAAGTAGTTTAGTTTCAAATTCGCAGGGCCTTGACTCGGGCCAGATCGATCGGGGAATATTCCTTTCGAAAAAAAATCTGTGAATGCTTTAGGCGTTAGTGTTATTGATAGACCGACCGACCGACCGACCGACCGACCGACCGACCGACCGACCGACAGATAGACACAGACAAACAAACTGGGATAGAGAGACGGAGGGACAGACGGACGTTTTGAAAAAAATATCACTTTTTCGGTACCATGGAACCCCAAAACATGTGCTTCTTTTAAAACCTCGAAATCAATTTTCTGCATCATCCAATAACTTTCTCTTATTCTACGTAAGTACACACACGAGAAAGTAAAAAATACTTTTAAGTCGTGATATCTTCTTGTTTGAACCATTGACTCGACAGTACCTTGAAATTGTCCAAATTGTATTATTAGGTTTCCTCTCCAATTCGTTCTTTAATCTATAAAGTTACTGACTTTTCCTCTCAGAAAACAAAACCTGACCTCGCCCTTCTCCTGGTGGAAGGCAAGTCCTCGATGTGGATTTTATCATGGAAAAGTAAATTATTGTCATAAGCGCGATAGGTTCGTAAAATCTTCCACCAACTTATCAGTTACTCTCCTTCAGATTCCAGAGCAGATGAGTGAATCGTGCACACATTGCCGCAGAATGCACGGCGAACCACGTGCGGTACTGATAGGGAAGGGAAGCATACCAACAAAGTGTTGGAGGGGGCGGGGCGGGGTGGGCCCCACGCCTCCGGCGAATGTCCGATGGATGGCGGGGGGCGTGGCTGCACGCTGCCAACGCCCGCGGGTCAAGGAGCAGCCGGCAGCCGCCCGGCGCGAAGGCCTTTCTTTCTTTTTTTAAAATTATTTTATTTATTTATAGCTGCAGGACCGGGAGCGGTGGCTCAGTGCATCAACTGATGTCACTGCAGTGTCGCTGACCGGGAGGTCCTCGGTCCTAGGTTCGATTCCCGACAGTGGCAAGATTTTCGGCCCTAGCTTGTGAGCTAGGTCGAATTCAGTCGCTGTCTGGAGGAGAATTCTAGCGGCCGGCTGCTCTGATCGGTAGTTTTCCGTGGTTTCTCCGATCAACACCAGGCGAATGCCGGAGCAGTGTCCTAACAAACGGACCACGGACCACGCGCGATCTTTCGTTCCTCTTCCTAGTCCTATCCTCACACACACATTTACACTAACATGCACTATACTATCGCACATGCTGGGAGACCGGTTGTGGACTTAGAACGTGTCCTGGCTGGGGCGGTGCCCCGCTGGTGGGAGATACCTGTTGGGGAAAACCCGCTAGTCGACGGTAGGTCGACGTCGGATCTCGCCATCCAGTGGGGGAAGATCACCGCCTCCTTCCGATGAAAAACATGTACTACACTTTCGGAACTAATGACCTCAGTAGTTGACGTGCCCGGAATATCTAATCAATCAATCAGTATACCTGCGGACAGAAATTGTACATTTCTAGGGGCTTGGAATGTTGTATAGTTATTGATGAACCATCCCCTCTCTCAAATATGTGACGCAATTGTAACTTGTCAGTCCCGAAGACCTTCAGAGATCTTCAGAGGTAGGGTTGCTATACGTCCTGAAAAAGCGGGACATATCCTGAATATTGACATGTCTACCGTTGTCCCGCCAAATTTTTCTTTGTTTCTGCCAAACGTCCTGAATGTTTATACTTTGTTTTAATTTAACATAGTTCTACAAAAAACTGTTCTTTCGGACCACCCGAAGACACACAGGATACTGAACTAAGAACACTGAACATGAACGAACACAGAACTACACAGAACTATGCGCTACATAAGAGAACGCAACCGGCTAAGTCCTTTGATAAGCAAATGTTATTTTTGTCTTTTTGCGGTACAATCTGAGAGCTGGAAAATAAAGAGAGGTACTGTGTGTCGAAATGCATCCATTTCTCTCACAATATGTTAATGCAAGATAATCTAGAATGCAAAGAAGAAAAGAACTCGGTCAATCAGGGTTTTAATATCGTCTAAAATCATGCCTTATTTAATATTTTATTTAAATACTTTGAAATTCTTCACAACTTTTGTCACGGAAAAGTTAGGAAATGACCTGTATAACCTTCAAAAGTCAGGGAAAATCGTGCTAGAAAAAGAGTGGATCCCCTGATATTCTTGAAAGTGTGAAGTGTAATATATCTTGATTTATCTATAAGTTGTTTACTTGATACACTATTTCCATGCTATTCGATTTACTTGATATATTATTTTGTTGTATTAAAATAAACAACTTGCTCTGAAATATATTTCGAATGTCCTGAATTCCATTGGCGTCTTTATTGTATCGCTATTTAGTGGCCATTCAAAAGTTACGTTCGCAAAATTGTATATTTGTATACCTCTCCCCACCCCATTTCTAATAATTCTTAACTCTTGAAAATATCCCTCAGTTGAATGATCCATTTACCACCTTCCTAAGATAACTAAAATGAACTTCCTTTAAATGTGGGTAAACTTATATTTTAATACCATTTTTCGAATTAAAAACAAGATGAATGTTTGATTAATTTTAAAATTACCTTTTTGATTTGATTGTAATATTTGTTTTAAAAATAACAAAACTGAATATTCAACATTTTCGTGAGAATTCAAACGGTATATAATTTTTAATTTAATTTAGCAGAAAAGAATAGAATAGGACATAATACGAAATGTATTTTCAGACTTCATTCTTCTTCAAACCCCTCGTTCGTTACCGGAACAAGTTGTGTCCTAACTGCACAAGTGAGTGGCTTTTGAATGACACTTTTTGTAAGACTGGTAAATACTTCCACAAGGTATCAAGTACTATTGTTACCACTTAGGCAAAAACTTAAAATATAAATTAAATAACCTCCCATGAACACCGTAATAGTTCTTAAATTAGAACGAAGAACCGTATTTAATATTATTATGCATTTTTTAGAAAAAACATTTTTGAAAGTTAAATTTATTTTCAAAATGTTCGAAAATTTCGTTGGGCCTGAACGTAAAGAAAGGCCTTTGGAGAGCGGATGATTTCGGAGAGGAGAACCGTTTTGCCTTGCCCTTACATAACCTTCCATCCTGCGTCAATGCGGCTGAACACTTGACTGGATAATAGAAAAAGCTTTCCTCTATTATCGTCTCGTTACATAACTCTCATAAGGTCATTATAAATGAAGAGTATATTTATCTTACAGTTAGAACTACAAGAATTCTTCGTATTTTCTAAAGAGAAATTATTTTTACGTATTAAAATATTTTTTTCGTAGGTAACTGATGATGGATGCTTTTAACTTTGAGATTAATTTGGAACAAACTGCTTCGTATAAATTTTTTTATAAATAGTTTCTATGAAATTTGTGAACCTCTAAAATTATCATTTGCGTAGTTGGTTTTATTTTCGCGTTTTTGTTGTTGTTGTTTTTTCGTTTTTACATTAAACACTGTCGATAACACGTATAAAACAATGTTTTGTATTTGAAGGTACGCTTATTTTATTTGCGTTTAACATTCTATTTTCGAACGACCTGTCGAGCCGTTACTCGTTTGCAAATACATTACAAGAAAATGGACGAGGAAGTGAGTTCAAGAAATACTTTTTTATTTATTTTTTACACTAACCATTTTGTGAAGGATAATTAAAACCTATTTGAGGCGAGAACATGTCTCCCTCTCCACTTTTGAAAGTTTTGGATGGGAAATAAATAACCTACAATGGTTGCTAACGATCGTACCTGACATGTGAACTGCGGGAATTTCGGAGAATGCAGCTCGCATACTGAGATCTTGGAGAACGCTGGAAAAGAAAAAAAAAAGTGGTAATATAAACACTTTAAATGCAACGAGATTAGCACAGAACCTTCTTTACATCTTACATTTATTCTTCTTTGAATTCCTGGTCATTTTTACAAGCAAGGTGAAAATTTATGGGACCAGAGGTGCCATCAGGAATTGTCCCTCCTTAGAGTGTGCGATGTGCCCCTCTACAATCCGGGGTACAATTAATCCTTATCCAGGTGCATTATTCACACATTCTTCACACTTCACAACAAGAAAAATGTACTCTTAACATATACAGAGTGCTCTTAACATATACAGAATGTACAGATTGTGCTGCTGAAGTGAAGATGGTCTTCGTTTCCTTTCAGTCGCCCTCATCACAGCCCCTGGAATTTCGATGCTCTCTCGATAAAAATTGACAATTCGCAACCTACCTGAAGGAATTCTTAATGATTAAATAATAATTAAACAATCTAAGATTGTAAAGCATTGTTTCTGGAATTACGGACTTAAGATTGTCTAATGTCACCTGAAAAATACGTAATCAACTATTCCTCGTGCTGTAGCAATAAAAAGAAGTGTGTACATACCCAGGATTTTAGTTTAGACCAGAGTTTTTCTTTTGGATTTATTGAAGATAACAAGGTACATGCGGTAGATTAAAAATATTAAGTTATGCCGCAGCTATTAATGAATTCAATAATGTATTATGATAAAAAAAATTGAAAACCACAGCAGCAACAGAAATCATAGTGGCGACCGGTTAGATCATCACTGGTGTTAAGCAGTGTTATAGTCGCCTTCGCAAGATAGGAAAATGCAGGTTCTTAGGGAACCCCCCTCCCTCGTGCCAGCATTTAGGAAGTCTCTCTACAGAATTCTTTTATCAATAATATTTTACTAATTAAGGACGACAAAACACATTTTGTGTAGCCATATTATTGTTTCACGTGCTACAAAATGAACAAATACAAGCATTATGTGTTATTCAGAAAGTGTCATTAGAAAAAAAATAGAATAAAACTACTGATTATTCTTGAAAATATTGAGAGAAAATTTCCCCCATACCTGCAGCCAGGTGCGCCCAATGAAAACAACAGGGCAGAAGATCCATAGGGGCCCCTTGTTTCCAACAAAAGTTTCTCTTATTTATTATTATCGTTAATTATTAATATATTTTAAAGTGAATCATATTTCAAGTACGCATTAATATCTTTCTTTTTAAATAATATGGAAGGAAATAGGTTTTGTATATATTTTCGGAGCCCCACTTAAGTGAGGGCCTGGGGCAAGTTGCGCTGTCTCATGTTGTACTCCCTTTTCCTTGTAAAACCTCGGTATCAAGAATGAGCAGATGTTTGTGAAGCAGAAGTAATTTCAATCACATGCTAGCTGTTGTTTTGTAGATCCCATGCGTAACTCGATCAGAAACTAATAAATATTTTTACAAATCATTGTCTTATCGCGAAGTTGGAGTAGACTGGGCGGCGGGGGGGGGGGGGTTTATGGCCTCAAACTTCTGGATCCATCACGGACACTACACTATTATTCAAATGAGCACAAACTCCCCTTCAACAGTATTGTGTATACTATGAATGTATTTTACAGTTCGAAACAATCTAGTTTACAATTACTTCTGTAGAGGTGGAACTTTCTTTCGGTCTCAAGGGAACTATGTGAAGATGTGATCAGCGGCGTTCTGTGCTCGAAAAATGCTTATATAGAGGACTTTTAAACACTGAAATAATTTTTATTTTACATATTTTCCATTTTTGCTTTCATAGTTTGGAAAATATTAATACATATATACGTACATATTTTACCTTTTTTATTATAATAAATTCCGTTCCCTAACGATGACAATGATTACAACAGCAATAACTAAAGTTTAAAACCTATACAATCTCAGAAATACACTTATCATCCAGAGCCAATCCGCTTATTTCTGTACTATCTCCGCTGAACATGTCCCTCCACGGGCCGTGTCGGAGAGCAGAGTGTGTGAAGGCGTGGCCGAGCGGAGGGGCAGGGCGATACTATGCGGGGCCAACACGCCTCCAGCACGCGCCGGGCGGCCCCACTTCCCGGTCGCCTGACCTGGAGCGTGGCTCTGGAGTGAGGCGGAGGCGGTGGAGAGGTGGCTTCGGCGGCAGCGGCGGCGGCGGCGGAGGTGGCAGCGGCGGCGGCGGCGGCGGCGGCGGCGGCGGTGGCGGCGGCGGCGGCGGTGGCGACGACGACGACGACGACGATGATGATGACAGACGCGGCGACGGCTGAGGCGGCGGGGGCAGGGTAGATACGGGCTTGAGCTCTCAGCTCGCCAGTCAGTCGCTCTCCGTCACGCAGGGCTTGTGTCTCTTGGATTGCATCACCGCAGCGCCGGCGCGAACATGAAAGCTATCGAAAGACGCCCCAGCCATCAGGTAAGGAACCGCCGACGGCGCCAGCACAACGACCTACAGGTGCCACTGTCTCGCATTAGAAATACTTTCTTTCTTTTCAAATATTTCAACAGATTTAAAACAAAAAGGACCGGTTTTTGTTTTCAAAAACATGTGCGATTTCATCATCTTGATGTAAAGCACAAACAAACTCGTTTATACACGATTTATTATCATAAATTGTTTTATTTAAATAAAAAAAGGGATACTCAATGGTATTGAAAGGAACGGTGAAGTGTGAACTGCATGATCGAAGGAAGAAATGAGTTTGTTTACTCAAGTGGTGGGACGCTATTTACTCAACGTTAGTGGCGAAGGCAAGTAGTGTGCAAGACTGGTGTTGCAGTAGAGAACTGTATTTCGTTCTTCTGGAAGAAATACAGCGTGATAACGACGTGTAGTGAATCTTCCTTCTTTCATTCTATCGAATGATATCGCGCCTGATTCTTTGAAACGTTTTGAACCTCTAGAGCATATCTGAGGAAAGAGAAATGTAAACCATTTTTATCTAGGTAATTGTTTTATTTTCCTGTGTCAATCATAATGTCACATTTTACACACTAAGCTTATGAACGATTTTTGTGGAGATAAAATTGCAGGTCTGATTTTTTGACTTCTTAATTCAGTAGGTAGTCATAATTGAAGTTAATGGTTTTTCAAACAAACTTCTAACGTCTAGTTCGAGAGACTAAATAGATAGAACCTCAAGAAAATAAAAGCTTCGAAATAGTTTTCTGAAAAAAAAATCGTCACCAGCAATATGAACAATGAGATAATTCATTATATTTTTAATTGGCGTTACTATTATTATAATTTTATTATTTCGATTTTTCATTTTTTCTCTGCTTTAGCAGGTCTCTGACAATATATGTTTGAAAGAGGGTAGCTTTCTGGTCTTCGTCAAAGATATTTTTGATATCTAAATTCTCTAGATTTCTTTTACAGTTCCTGGTGACGACTCCAACTGATATAACCGTGGAGAAATGGGAGACCTTGTGCAACTTCCAAATGGTTTTAATTCAATAGCGTAGTTCTCATATTTTCTGAATTTTTCCGACTCGGACTACCACAAGATTTGAATCAAAAGGATTGCAACAACGATTATAGGAGATGTTTTCTTTTCTTTGTCTATTATGAGGATGTCAGGGCGGTTTTGATCAACTGTTTCATCCGTCATAATAGGCCGATATAAGACGAGCGTCTTCGTTCGAGCACAGTATCTGGTTCTTACTGGTAGTATGCTGGAGCATTATTCCCCAACATTCCAGGTTTCATTCCTAATTTTCGGTGAATGTGTTTTGCCTCTTGGTTATGTCTGCCTAAATAGACTCTGACTTTCTAATTAGATATTTCTTGTTAATTAATGTTATAGTCTGATGATGGGAGTAAAATTGAAATCCCGAAATGTCGCATAATGTCTTTAAAAATTTTAAAAAATGTTCAAGAAAGATAAATGAGTTACTTCTATATTAACTTCATAGTTATTGACTGCCTGTCGTTAGTAAGAAAGACCACATTTCTCTACGTAATAATATAAAGGACGAACAAACTTATCGACTCCAGTTTTATAACTATGTTGATCCGATCTGAAGCTCGTGACTATTCACAATCGTTGCTGAAAAGAATCTTGAAAAGAAAGACTACGTTTATTAAATCTAGTTTAAATTGGGTAATTTAATTGAGTTAAATGTGAAAACTAATGGATCATTTCTCATTCTCACTTCTTCTGGAACTTCTCCACTCTCTCCCACCAAAACTTGTACCACACCACCCATTACATCATATACAGGATTCTTTTATTACGTTCTCCCATTTGCAAATTACTTTTTCATCAATGGCTCCAATCACAATTTTCAATTCGGCGTCTTAAACTTCTTGATCTGTCAAAAGATTTTCTTTGCGTTCCAGTTTGGCCATTGTTGAGGGCAGGAATGAACAATTTGTCTTGATATACACAAGATCTCGTTTCAAAGTAGAACTTTTCACGGGTTTCTTTACTGATCTGGCACACGCTGTACTCTCACAGTTTGAAGGTCTTTCACTATAGCAGCTATATTATCCCAATGTTCTGCATAATATACAGTTGCGTCAATCCGGGTGGCACAGCATATTAGATTGGGTTAAGAGGCGCGTCTGAAGGTTTTTCCTTGAAGTATGAAATGCAAGAGGAAGCTTGGTAGAAAGGTTTTCTTTTCTTTATTCTTTATTCTTTTCTTTTTTCTTTTTCTTTTTCTTTTTCTTTCTTCATATCGGAGATCAGGGTATTGACTTGTGTAAATTCATTCCGTATGCTTATGGCTTCTGAGTTCTGATGAAAGGGAAGGCCTAAGTAGGTAACGTGTGTCAAGCTAGGATAGAAGGTTTTCAAAATAGATGAAGTTGGGTTCATTTAGGAATGCGAGTCAAGAGTGAGTTTCGGCAATTTCTTTTCTTTAGCTTTTTCTACGCGTACGTGCGCCATTCACATATCGGTTAATGCGAGATTTTCTCTCTTGTGAAATCTGAAAAAATGGATAGTTTTCATATGATTCGAAATGTGTAGTTGTAATTGATTTAATTTCACTTCAAATTGGGTTTCGCAATAAATCATGTATTTATTTGAAATCGAAAGATCAAACGACGTATGATATTTTATTTCTTGAAAATTAGTTACCGACTTGCCTACGAAGAAAATGCTTTATTGTTACTTTTTTAGTACACAAACGACAAAAAATTCTTTCCATCATAAATAAGATCTTCATGATTCAACTACCAGGAACGAATTAACGAAGCTTTCGAAGGTTTGTATTTCGGCATTGTTCTTCCTCCCCACACTTCACAATGCAGCTGATACAGTGGCAAATCCTGAACTTCATTTAAGTATACCGCACTTAGTGGATTCTATCTCTACCGTTATCTTCTATTTTGGGCTTTTCTAAAATCCCAATACTATGAAATTCCGTCCTTAATAATTGTTCTGTAAGACAATTACACAAACCACTAACTTCTGGATCATTAATACACTCCATTTTCACAAAAACATGAGAGAAGCGTAGCTTACGAACGACCAGAGAAGGAATATTCACCGCAATATTTTGCGGTGCCTATCGACCGTCTAGACGCGCATCCTCCCCTCTTCCCGCCCTTGAAACATGAGGAGCCATAGGTTATCGCGGTGGGCATGCGGTTCCTTCGTCTGCGCCAGCGAATTCTTTGGACAGCATTAAGAACTGTTTGAAACTTCCCACTCTTCATAGCGCTTACGGATGCGGAAGACTAACGCTCTCGATAGCAAAAGAGTTATTTTTTCGCATCTGTTGTAAAGACATACAAAATCTCGATAACGTTTTAGATGATTACTTAACTTACGAAATATTTATTACTAGGGAACGGATTTCCATGTAATTACACGTTTTTACAGAAACTAGATATCTGCATTGAATAATAATTTTTAGAGTTTACAGGATAATCTCAATGAATTAGAACTGTTTTTATTTGACATATTTTTACATATTTTACCTTTTACGACATATATCGTTACATTTAAATATATTTATACGTCGAAACGGAACTTTCAGATGCGCGTTTCCAATTTATGTTTCGGAATGTCTTACAAATCAAATGTAATGCTGCTGCGCTTCTATGCCCACCATATCTTCGCCATGAATTGTCAAACTTACTCTTCCCACCCACCCACCCACCCCTGGTGATCCCCTACCCCCGCTTATTGCGTACTTTGAGTGAAGGATGAGTCGATTTTTATGAACAAAAGTAATTTCAACCACGTTCTTGCTAATGTTTCATACAGCTCATTCACTAATCGATCGAAAACTAATATTTTTTTTTCTTACACAAAACTGTCTTACCGCGTTCTTAGATTTGGGGGGAGGGTATATTGCTTTTAACCCCTTCCGCCGCGATCCATCACTGGCTACACGGTACTATTATATTCACTTGAACACCAGCTCCTCGTAAACATTGTAATATACTATGAGTGTATTTTATATATTTTGAATAAAATTCTTAATGGCGAATCTTCTATTCCTCTTTATGGTTAAACCGGGAGCGGTAGCTCAGTGCATAAACTGATGTTAGTGCAGCGCCTCTGACCGGGAGGTCCTAGGTTCGAATCCTGACGGCGGCAGGATTTTCTCCACTAGCTTTTCAGCTAGGTCGAATTCAGTCGCTGTCTGGAGGAGAATTCTAGCGGGCGGCTGCTCTGATCGGTAGTTCTCCGTGGTTTCTCCGGTCAACACCAGGCGAATGCCGGAGCAGTACCTTATCAAACGGGCCGTGGACCGCGCGCGATCTGTCCTTCCCATTCCTTGTCCTACCCTCTCCCCTTAAACACACACACTAACATGCACTACACTACCACACATTCCGGGAGACCGGTCGGGAGCTTAGAGCTTGTCCTGGCTTTGGCGGTGCCCCCTTGGTGGGAGAGTCCTGGTTAGGGGGAAACCCCACTAGCCGACGGTAGGTCGGCGCCGGATCTCGCCATCCAGCGGGGAAGATCACCGCAATCTCCCGAGAACAAACATGCACTACACTTACGGGACTAATGGCCAAAGCAGTTGACGCGCCCGGAAACACGAAAAAACCAAATCAAGCCAAACCATCTTTGTGGTTAAGTATAGTGTAGAATTTCTTCTGTAGAGGTAGAGCTTACTTTTAGCCACCCGGAATCCTTGTTAAGAACTGATCTGCGACGTCTATGTTCGGAAAAGGTTTCTAGAGAACAATTTTGAACACAATATTAATTTTTATTTTACATATTTTCTATTTTTTCTTACATGTTTTGGAAAAATAAATTCATATGTATGTACATATTTTGCATTTTTTATTACAATAAATTCCGTTCCCTATTTATTACACACTTCGAATTACTAGGTATATCGTTGGTATACGCGGTGCTTCGGAGAATTCGCCACTGAGCTGATATCATACAGGAACCGAACCACACACCCAGAGAAGAAAAATCGAAACGATCGTTTTTCCTTTCTAGGGGATCCTTTTAGACTTGGGCCGTATGTTGTAAGCTTCGCCTCTTCACAGTAATCTTTAGCCTGACCTCTACTTTCCTCGCCTGGATTGCGTAGACGACGCGTTGCCGCCGCGATAAGCTTCAACCTGTCAACAGCGCACCTGCACCGAGAACGGGGGCAATTACCTTGCGCGTGCTGATCGGAGACGAGCGTGAAACGTCCGCTTTATACAGTATCTTTTTTTTGATTGATTGATTTTTTCGTGTTTCCGGGCGCGTCAACTGCTTCGGTCATTAGTCCCGTTAGTGTAGTGCATGCTTTTTTCTCTCGGGAGATGGCGGTGATCTTCCCCCGCTGGATGGCGAGATCCGGCGCCGACCTACCGTCGGCTAGTGGGGTTTCCCCCTAACCAGGACTCTCCCACCAGCGGGGCACCGCCCCAGCCGGGACAAGCTCTAAGCTCCCGACCGGTCTCCCGGAATATGTGGTAGTGTAGTGCATGCTAGTGTAAGTGTGTGTGTAAGGGGAGAGGATAGGACAAAGAAGAGGAAGGATAGATCGCGCGCGGTCCGTGGCCCGTTTTGGTACGGTACTGCTCCGGAATTCGCCTGGTGTTGATAGGAGAAACCACGGAAAAATACCGTCCTTCTGCTTGGCCATTTCGATGGCGACTGTTACCTACTGGCGGAACTATCCCTACAGAGAGCATTGAGACCTTGGAAAACCGTCAAGGGCCGAGTAACTCGACGCGGAAGAACTGCATATTGCTACTCACTTCGACTGTACGTTGTAACGAAAGACATTTGTTTTATTCAATAGTAATATTATGTTAAACATACATTCATGTAATAATTTTTATTGACATATAGTTGCTACTAACGCATTTGGTGCACAATTTCAACAAATACATTATTTATTTATTTATTTTTGCAAAGAGATATATACCTTTTTGTTGCTAAATCTGAGCGTACGAATAAGAATATTAAATTCTGTATTGTCTAGCAGAGCTCCATATGCTCGGTGAATTGGATGAGAAATTTTGGTGTGTAGTAGTTTGGGTATTCGATCAGGGAATATTCGCGTTTCGGGAAAGTATTTGCGTTTCAGTATTACAAATTTTAAAATTGAGTAAGTAAATTGTAATAAATCTTCAAAATTACTTGTTTTAGACAAAAATATTAAAATAGACATCAACCGCCCTTCAAGGCATTTTAGCCACTATGAGATGCTTTCAGTAGATCTACTTTGTGATAATTCGTAAACGTCTACAATTATTTTCCACAACCTCCTAAAGAAATTAAATAGGTATTTGTTCTAAAATTTGAAGTCGAGTCATGTGCTGTGTATGTGTGCGTGCATTTGGTTTCACGTCTAACTGTGTCCAGAAAATTGTGATACATTTGAGACCATCGCGCGCATCCAGTAGTCACCCACTGTAATGTTTCCAATTGCGTGCAAAAAGAGGACCAAGTGTAGGCGCTATAAGGCATGGGGATACCGGGCGGTCGCCCGGGGCCCCGCAAGTCAAGGGGTCCGATGAGGGAACTGATGAAAAAAAAGTAAATAATTAAAAAGAAATTTGAACTTGGCAAAATCGCTATCGTAATTTTATAAGTCGCGGAACATTACTCTGATATTTCATAAAATTTTCAATTAAATGTTTGCTTTAATAGGCAATTATAGTCCTTTCTAATAAGGTAGGACTCAGTGAAATGAATCAAATGACTCTAACATTAAAATAGGATTTACTGAAATTCATATTTATTATATCACTAGCAGAACCCGGCAGAAGTTGTCCTGCTCACTCTTCCTTCACTCTCTTTTTCCCTCATTCTCCCTCCCTCTTTTTCCATCTCTCTTTCCTCCTCGCTTTTTCTCTTCCTATTTTACCCCACCTCCCTTTTCCCCTCTCTCCTTTTCCATATCTCTTTCCCTTTCTATTTCCTTCTTTCTCGTTTCCCCTCACTCTTCCCTTTTCCCTTCTCTCTTTCCGCTTTCATCCTTTCCCCATCTCTTTCCCCCCGTCATTTTCTACCCTCTCTCTCATTTACCCTTTCTCCTTTTCCCCTTCTCTCTCTTTCCTCTTCTTTCTCTTTTCCCATGCTCTCTTTGCCCTCCACTCTTTTTTCACTTTCTCCCTTCTCCTTATCTTCTTTTTATTTTTTTGCCATCTCCCTTACGCCATCTATTTTTTTCCTTCTCTTTACTCTCTTTCCCCCTCTTTTTAACTTTCTATCTCTTTCCATTCCCTTTGTCCCTCTCTATTTTACCTTACCACTCTTTCCCCGTACTCTCTTTTCTCTTTTTTCCCCTTTTCTCTTTTTAATTTTCTTTTTCCTCTATCTTTTCAGTCTTTTCTCTCTCTCTCTCTCTCTCTCTCTCTCTCTCTCTCTCGTTTCCCCTATTCTCTCTTTTCACCTCTCTCTTTCATATCTCTTCCCTCTCTATATTTTCCTCTTTTCTTCTTTCTCTCTTTCCCTATCTTTCCCGTCTTTTTACATGTATCTTTGTACCCCCTCTTTCCCCTTTTCTTTTCCCTCCCTTTTTCCATCCCTCTCTTTTTTCTCAATTTCCCTCCCCTTCTTTCTCTCTTCCCCTCTATCTCTTCCCTCCCTTCTCTCTCCATCTTGCATTGCTGGTTCCTCCTGGCCTCCTCGGCCTCGCCCCGCGTCACAGTAGTGCACAATGAAGCTGGGTTCCCATGATTGGGAATTGCATTTAACTGAAGCACCATCTTATGCTGCAGCGCCTTCTAGTGTGGAGTTACAAAAAATGATCAGCATAAAAATCTTCATGAAAACACATAGATGTGCTAACTTTCATAGAGATCTGTCACACGACCATCCTCCTATGCTTACTCTGTGATTCTACCGCGCCGCTGCTAGCCTCTGGCGGAATATATCAGGTCTCTTAGTGACACGCGAAAAATAACGACCGTGGTGCTTCTAGTAGCATATTATTTAAATTATTTATTTTCCGCATTTGTGTGGTATTAATCTTTACCAAACTTGGCAAGGGTACTGCGTCAAATCCTGAAGAAGAGCCTGTAAATATTTCGCATCTATTCATACACTCATTTTTGTGGAATCGATGTCGATTACATGTCGTTGAATTCACTTTTATTAATGTAGATGTATTTAACAAGTGATTTTATCAAACACTAACTAAACCCAACACAATTTTTTAGCGTTTTAAGCTCAACGTGGAAATCGTATTATTTGATCACTAAATACTTTTACTTAATCTATTATTTAAAAAATATTTCCAAACCTTTTTCTAGCTTAAACGTAATATTTGTTATGTGTTGAAATAAAATAACTTGTATAGCTTCTTTCACATTTTTAAGTGAAGGGCTACGTTTCAGCATTGCTTCAGGCCCAAAATTGTCTGGCTCCGGCTCTGAAGAAGACATCGTAGCTCCTAATGTCTTTTCTGAAGGATAATCTAGGTTTACTAGAATGAGAACAAGGAACGGGAAATCTCTCAAAGACATTTTGGAATGTTTTATGGAAACTTGAAGTAGGTGTAGAAAATACCGCTCATTTTATTAAACATACTCTCGATGGTTAGATCCTGAAAATATCTGGAAATGGTATACACGAAAATGGAACTTTTAGAAAGATTGAAATTTGTGTATGCTGTGAGATGATAATTGCAAGCGTCCAACCAAAGAAATGCAGCAAATATGAGAAGACCTCAACTTGTATTAAATAAAAATTCAAATGTATATAATAAACCATGACCTCCAACCCCACTTACTGCGCAAGAAGCTTTGGTATTTACGGTAGAAATAAGGTGTCTAGACGTCCCATATTAGCCGGGCCAGTCCGGTTTTTGAATCCCTGTCCCGTTTTTTGAGATTCGTTCACATGGAAGGGTATAGCCGGATAAGGCGGTGAAAAGTGCCCCCAAACCAAATCGATAATCGCGATGCTCATATGAAAGAGAATACAAAATGACGTAGATTCACTAAAAATCAGCCTCCTAAGACAATCCGTTGCAGATTTACAACGAAAAACGTGTATTGCATGTTTTATTTTTTTCTCGGCATCTATTGCGTGTATCAGGCTGAACAATATTGCAGAGATGAGGAAACAGTTCGATTTGAAGATATTTTTGTCAACGAATTTGGACGACAAATTTATAGTGGAAAAAAATTAAAAAATTTTTGAAATTAATTTTCGACGTGATAACGTTAGAGTACCGTCCAAACTTTTTCCCCTAAAATGGGTCTTATAACTCTCAATAATATATATATTTCAGATTTTCAAACAACGTGGACGGTAATGAAAAGCAATTAAAACCAATTTTATCAGTTTAAAAAAATTGAAATTCGCGCCAAAATGTGAGTGGAAAAACGTGTTTCAGCAATGTTTAAACAGTTTAGATTAAAATATTTGAAAGGTCTTGCTTAGCAGTATATTGGTTTAGTGGTGATGTATAGTTGACATTTACATAATTGAAATGATTGAAGGCGTTGTCATTGCCACAATACTATTTATTTCAATAATAGCAGCTTTCGATGGCTTAGCCATCATCATCATCATCACCATCATCATCATCATCATCAGTTTTCTGCTGTCTGGAAGTCAGCAGAAGTCAGTAGTCGTTTTTGTGACTTCCAGACAGCGGAAAACTAATGATGGCTAAGCCATCGAAAGCGGCTATGATTGAAATAAATAGTATTGTTGACAATGACAACGCCTTCAATCATTTCAACTTGCTTACCAGGATGATTTAGAACTTCTTGCTGACAAATGTTTGTTTTATGTGGACAGTATTTATATTATCGAAATAAAATTATCAAAACCTTTTGTTTTTAGATTTATCTATTGTTTCTAATATAAATCAAATTATTCGGTTTTAGGTACATTGATCATTTATGTTTATAATATAAATCAAATTACTAAGTTGTAGTTTTATTTATCATTGACAATGAGACAATCATAGACAATTAATCTTTGTCACTTTCTTCAATAACTGGGATCACATATTTGTTTATAAACAGTCTACTCAATTTTTCTATTTTTTTCAACGTTTCTATTTAAAAATACCTGTTTAACAATTTTCGCCAAGTAACTAACGTGTGCCCAATGTATGTTTAAATGATCGCAGCTATGTGGGAGCAGCATCCGAGGGTTCCACTTCCGTTCGTACGTTGACAATATCGTTTCCCTCCCGATATTCCCATGGTGGAAGTGTTGAGAAATCTTTTTAAAGTGGCATAAATGGACAATTTTCAACGGTGACCGACCAAAAATAACATGATGAAAGGGTAATTGCAATAAAAGATGTAATTAAAGTTAAAAAGTGCTTATCTGTTACTGTTTCAAAGACTTGTAACTGTGATAATTTTGGCATTTAAAATTCATGTTAATATTATGACTACGGAATGGAATTTATTGTAATAAAAAATGCAAAATATGTAGTACATATATATGTACTATTTTTTCCAAAACATGCCAGAAAAAATAGAAAATATAAGAAATCAAAATTCATTATTGTGTTTAAAATTGTTTTCTACAAACCTTTTTCCAAGCATATAACCTTGCCGATCAGTTCTTAACAAAGATTCGGAGTGGCTGAAAGCATGTTCTACCTCTACAGACGTAAAGTACACTAGACGTACACTAGACGTACACTAGACGTACACTAGACGTACACTAGACGTACACTAGACGTACACTAGACGTACACTAGACGTACACTAGACGTACACTAGACGTACACTAGACGTACACTAGACGTACACTAGACGTACACTAGACGTACACTAGACGTACACTAGACGTACACTAGACGTACACTAGACATCACCACACATAACAATTTTATTCGAAATATAAAATACGTTCATAGTATTTATTACAAAGTTTACGAGAAGCCTCGGTTCAAGTGAATAGTAGTACCATGTAGCCAGTGATGGATCCCGGAGTAGAGGGTTAAAGAGAATATACCCCCCTACCCCAAATCGAACAACGCAATAAGACAGTTTTATGCGAAGTATATTTGTTAGTTTTCGATCGATTACCGAATGTGCTGTTTGAAACATGAACAAGCCCGTGGTTGACACTAGTGGGTGTAAGTTGAACAATTCATGGCGGCGAAGTAGTGGTAATGGAAGCGAAGCAGCATTTCATTTCATTTGTAAGAAAGACGATCCGAAAACATACTATACTGCAAACGCGCATCTCAAATGTTCCGTTTTGACGTATTAACATACTATTAAAATGTAACAAAAAATATAGAAATAGGTAAAATATGTTAAAATATGTGATTACTCCAAAATATGTAAAAATATGTTAAAAATAGTTCTAATTCATTCAGAATGTCTTGTAAACTCCAAAAAATATAATTGAATGCAGGTATCTAGTTCCTGTAAAAACATGTAATTACTTGGAAATCCGTTCCCTAATTATGAGGCATACCGGTGCCTGAAGTCTGATGCGCAAGAGGCCGCTCATCTCTTTCCACCATACTTTCCACCAAGAATATTCCGATTGAGTTTGATACATAATCGATGTAACACCTATAAGCTTTCGAGTTCATATGGCTTGTTTAAATATCATTTAAACAATTCCAATGACATTTAAGCACAAATTTCTAATTTTTAAATTGCAAAAATTGGTTTTAATTGCTCTTCACTACCGTACACATTATTTAAAAATCTAAAAAAAATGTTATAGAGTGTTATAAGACCCATTTTAGGAAAAAAATTTGAGACACTATTCCAATGTTACCACATCGAAAAATAATTTCAAAAAAATTTTTTTTTTTCAATATGAATTTGTCGTCAAAATTCGTTGACAAAAATGCCTTCAAATTGAACTGTTTCTCCGCCTCTGCAGTATTTTTCAGTCTGATACACGCGAAAAAAATAAAACTTGCAAAACACGTTTTTCGTTGTAAATCTGGAACAGATTGCCCTAGGAGGCTGATTTTTTGTGAATCTACGTCATTTTGTATTCTCTTTCATATGAGCATCGCGATTATAGATTTGGTTTGGGGGCACTTTTCGCCGCCTTATTCAGCTATACCCCTAGATCTGCAGATTTAGCTCTTTCATGAAGGACATGTCGATTTTTTTGAAACTTTTAGTAGTTTTCGCTCAATATTGCGTGCAATATGTGCAATTTTTAAAAATAATAAAAACAAGAATTTCTCAAAAGCAGATCCTCATTTTTTCTTTAAAGTTTTGGCTGGAACAGTGTCAAATGTACTCTTTAAGGTAACATAAACGCCATTCTACTCTCTTTTGGTTTCTCAAAAATTACAAAACTATGATTTGTTGTACTTGTCTCTCACGTTGTTAATGTTTACAATTGCGGCGATTTGTTCACATTATTATATTTATAAATACATGTGCTTCAAATAATAGTTTTATAAAGTCTCTCGAAAACTCAATATTTTTCTCTGAAAATGAGCTCAAATTTCCGCATTTACAAAAACGTTCAAAGGCTATTTTCCCAAAAACGGCTCCAAATTTTTTCTTCAAACTTTTTGTACGAATAGTGATAAATGCTGTGCTTAAGATGACATTTGATAAGACATTTTGGTGTATTCGTTGTTTTTTTTTAAATACACATTTAATTTTTCGACGTTTTCAGCGATTTGTATCATTGTTGCATTTGTGTGTAGAAGTGCCACAAATGATTTCCAATGAAGTTTCTTCAAAACTTAAGTTTTCCATGGTAAAGAGCTTCAAATTTCTTGCTTACAGTAACGCTTAAACGACATTTTCTTAATAAGAGTGCCAAATTTGTCAATGAACATTTCACACATAGGACATAGGACGAGAACATAGGATAGAATTTTTCAATGAACATAGGACGAGATTTTACTCTTCTTTAATAATCTTAAAATGATTTTTTTTCTATCATTAGGAAACGGAAAAATGGAGAATTAAAAAAAAGTTATTTTGGCGGCGAGAGACAACTGGCAAGAGGATGAGAAAGACCGAAAAGCTAACCCAGAACCAAAGAAATTAGAAAATTAAATAGTACGAGAAAGTCTGTGTCATTTTGTAGCACCACTTCTTTGCTATTGGTTTTTCTATATTTTCTGGTTCTTTTTGAACAAACGTTTTTCTTATCAAATACAGACGCTGGTAATCACTTTGTTTCATATAAATAAAGCAAATCCAACAATGTTGAAAACTGAAAACACGGTTGAATGAAATTCATTAGATTTGTGACACTCGTAGAAGACAGCTATGATCGAAACTTGTGAAATAAAAGACAGTTTTAAGCTAGTGGTGCTAAAACAGCACGTATTTTCAAATTTTCGAAAAATTGTACATGACCTTATTTCAAAATCTGTCTTTAGGGAACAGATTTTATTAAAGAAATAATCTCTATATTTAATATTTTAGTTACAACGCCAACAAAATTTTGAACTTTTGCAATTTTTGAAAAATGATGGTTTTCTACGAATACGAGACCTACGAATACGAGATCTTTCACTTAAACGTCCTCTACACTCTCCACCAACAAAGTTTAATAAAAAACGTTGGAACCATTTTTATGAAAATTTTGAAAATGTCCCAGGGGTTTCATGTAAAGTACGCCCCAAAATTAAAATATCGGTTTTCAATTCCAGGAGCCGGGACATCAGTCAGATTGATTGGTGAACGTAACTTTTGGAGAAAATCGACTGTACGGTTTAGCCGCTAGCGTTGTTCGAAAGAGAGATTTTTCCCCTAATAAAATCTGTTCCAAGATAGATTTCGAAATAAGATCATGTAAGATTTTTTTGAAAATTTGAGTACTTTTTGTGTAATTTAGCGTGAAAATACGAGGGAGAAAGTACGTATTTTTTTAGAACTACTAGTTTGTTACCAGTACTCGGCAATTAGTTTTCCTGCCGAAAATTCGACGCTTTTCTCGCAGCATTACATAAATTTCTCTCTACTGCATAAACTGTAACGAGAAAGTAAGAAAGTGTCTCGAGTTCAAATAATCATGGAAACATTGCAAGACGATTCTTTTCATGTACTTAAAAATCAACAAATAATACAACTATTGAAAAGATATTCGCTGTTTCGCAACAGCACTGCCCATGATCTATTCTGATTACGCAATAGACTGAAGCAACGATTTCGCGGTAAGTCCTACAAAAATGCAGAGCCTTTTACCTTTTTGGGCGTCTTCCTACAACTACAATTATGAAGATACAGATTTTTCCCGTAATGAAATCTGTTCCTTGAAGATAGATTTTGTAATGAAGTCCTATACAATTTTTCGAAAATTTGAGTACTTTTCGCATAATTGTGCGTTATTTTACAACACTTTGCCAGATGACATTAAACGATTAAATTCAATAGAAAAGTTTAAATCACAAGTGAAATCGTTTCTGCTGCATAACTGTTTCTATACAATTAGAGACTATACTGAGCATCACAAGAAAAGTAACATTAATTTTAACAATGATACATAATGCATTAATTACCATTTGGACTGTATAAATGAGTATAAACAACCTGTAACAACTATTGTAACACAGCTTCCGGTCAATGACCCCCATCTCGATCAGGTTTTTCGTCCAGTTTCCCTGATCCATTGAGCAAATGCTGAGATGGCCCCTTGTTTTGCTTCTGGACATAAATGTAACTTCATTTTCTGTGCACGTCTTCTAGAATTCAGTGGGAAATACAATTATTCAAATTATCGTTTCCACGTTGTCGCGGCAGGAAGTAATAAGAGCCAAAATTTATTGCTTATTTATCCTTGAAAATAGATTTTATTACATGGGAGTTTTTTTGTTTTTTTTCTCACTTTCAAAATTCAAAATTTATTGCTTATTTATCCTTGAAAATCGATTTTATTACATGGGAGTTTTTTTGTTTTTTTTCTCCCTTTCAAAATTCAAAATTTATTGCTTATTTATCCTTGAAAATCGATTTTATTACATGGGAGTTTTTTTGTTTTTTTTTCTCCCTTTCAAAATTCAAAACTTAAGTAGTATATGATTAAGTGTAGGGATCACAGAATTTTGAAAATGTGCACACAATTCACTTTTCCCCATAGCCCGTCATACGCAGTTTTTAACTGTTTTTTGACGTAAATAAATAAATAAATAAATAAATAAAAAAATACGGCCGAAAAAGTACGTGCTGTTTAGCACCACTAGTTTACCCATGCTAATAGTGTATGTCTTTTTCCTTTCATAGTTTTCATTCACGGCGAAATATTATTAAAAGCGCTATACTTCCAATTGAACAAGTATCCTATGACGTCTATGAAGAAAGACAAATATTTGAGAAGATATGCACAGATTGGCATACTAAGAAATGTTCCCGAAGAGATTTCTTAACAGATCCGCATTTTCTCCCTGGAATTTATGATTCACTGCTTCACAGACCAATAACAAGTCGCAAAAGATGATACGATCATTTTCTTCGCCTATGTTAAGATAATTATTTAAGAAGCCATATTTACACAAACCAGAGAAATAGGATTCAACTGATTATTTGGATTTTGACTGAGCAATTAAAAAAAATTAAATTACCCATTGAGATATTATGAATTCTAAAATGTACTGTAAGTAAAGAATATTAATTTATTTTTCTTAATTGTTAATTTTTACTAAGGTGACCAATCGTCCTTCTTTAGGGAGGACAATCCTTTTGTCGGTACTGTCCTTCCTCAAAAAGTGTCTTCCTACCTGTCGTCCTTCTTGATATTTTAAAACTAATGTGTTAATCTAGTGTTCATGGGTTATCTATTGTGTTAATCTAGTTAATCAAGCGGGAAATCAAGATTGAACGTTGATACTATAGCTGCAGCACTTAGAAAAAATACTTTCAATATACTTGCTTCAAATTACCTACATTCAAAAAAAAACTCGTTTAATTAAATAATTAAAAAGGATGTAAGCATAATTAATACATTTTTGTTTGAATTTAAAAAATGTTTCATTTATTTATGTTGTACTTTTTTCTTAAATTTTTTCGTCCTCCTTTTCATTGTAAAAATATTGGTCGCCTTATTTTTATCAAACATTATTCATTATTAATAATAAACATAAACGGGTAAAAATGAAGAATATTTATTAGGAATCCTTTTCTCAGCCCTAATGTCCCATTCCCTTCCCATAAAACAATTTTAAAAACAAAAGGTTTAAGACTAGTTCCGCCTGGATTCGCCATTTAGCCCACTGTGCGTTGGTTCGCGTTATTATAAACTAATTATTTTATTTTCGGCTAAAATACGCATGGCGCATCGTTGGTAGATTTATGTAAAACATCGAATTCAATAGCAGAAAGCTGTTTAAACGTTTCGATTTAAAAAAATATATACGCGTATTTTTCGCACTTCGTTTGTTTCAGAATTTTTCAAATGATAGCTGAAGTATAGGACAGAAATTGTCATATTATAACATTGCATAAACTTTAATATTGCGAGAAAGTATATGCTGTTGTAGCACTACTAATTTGGTATACAGTTAATTGCATTCATGAGTTGAGTTGACTCGTCTATTGAGAAAACGCCAATGTTTTTGAGAGAAATGATGAATTGAAATGTTTCCTTGTAAAGGTCTTGAAGTGTAGATCCTCTTGCAGATCGTTATACTTGAAAATCTGGGATACAACGGAGATTCTCCTTTGTATTTGGAACTATATTTGAGAAAATCTCGAAAATAGCCTGAGGGCTTCATGTAAAGTACCTCCAAAAATTGAAATATCCGATTCGTATTCACAGGACTTCCATTTCTCCGAGGAAAGAGATCAGTGGATAACAGCGTTTAACATTCATTCAAGTATCAAATAAAAGTAATTATTAATACAGAATGATCACTTTCTGGAAAACCTGGAAAGTCGGAAAAAAATCACGGAATTTCTTTGGTCTAAAAAATTTAGGGAATTTGTAGAATAATCATAGTCATGGAAATTTCTGAAATGGATATTAAACTAGATATTATTTCTTCAAAAACAATAATACAGCGTTTTTCTTTGCTCAATTTTATTTTTGTTGAGGAAATATCGTTAATTTGTAGTGTGTCCCAGTGAAATGAGAACTGTGTAATTAGCCTTAATTTTTTTTTTTTTAGTTTGATCATACAAATTTTATCAGTAGAAAATATAAATAACTGGAAAACCCGGGAATAGTTCCAGGAAATAAGTGCCCACCTGTAATAATAATTATTTGTACTTAATATTTTCTCTAAATACTGTGAAATTACAAAATTTATCTTTAATAAAAAATATGAAGAAATGATAAGTAGAGTAAAAGTGAAGGAAATGGAATGGGTCACACATTGTCGGCTTACAAATGCATCCGAAGCTCGGATCCCCCGGATTGGATCAACTACTGTACTCAGTAGCAATCCACTTTGAAAAAATAATGTTTGGCATCACCCTCCATTTGGTGTCGTGGGCAGCTTTCCCTCTCGTTCTACCAAACGGTCACCCTAAAGCCGAAAGAGGGCTGTCCCCTTCTCGCTCACCAGCTGTTCCAAGTGGCTCGCGCGAGGGGTTTTAAAGCCGAACAGCTGGCCCGTGTTCACCGCACGGCAACGTTGCAATCAGCTGGAAGAGGCGGAAGTTTTAACTCTCCAGTCAAGCTGGGAATCCAACTAATGACAATTAATTTTTTGTTTTTGATTAGTAAATAGAATGGAAGTATTTTTAAAGACTTGATTTTGACATCTACTGAGAAGTATGTGTGCACGTGAGCGGCACGTGCATTGGACGTCGTATTGATTGCAGCGGTGCACGCGAATTCGCCGCGCCTACGTCCGCTCAACAGCGCATAGCCGCGACCTCACTGTGTCCTCCGCGCCCTTGTCGCGCAAGCAGCTGGAGTCTGAAGTTTGCAGAGATTTGTTTTCCGTTACTACACAGATCTAACTGAAACAACTTGGAGAAAGGTATGACGGACATAGGAATTTTACTGTGTGGTGCTTCCCTACGCTTGGTCTTCATACTTTCCGCACACACTTTGCATTACTTCCACATTGAAGGAAACTGACAATATTGGAAATAGCAAAGTATTTTGTCTCAATGGATAGAGAACTTATTTTCATCTCCCAGAATCAAAATGAAACTAATGAAAGTGAGATGCAATTCTTACCAACATGTTTGTTCTCGGAAGCCAGTTAAATAATAATTTCTATGCCGGTTTAGTGGTAAAAGAACTATTCTGACCATGTAAGATTATGCGGAAAGATTAATTCACGAGGCTTCATAATTCATTTTAAATTCGGAATATAAATACGATATTTTCAATTACCTATGTATGGCAAGACTATTTGAAGGCCTAATCTCCCTTCTGCAATAATCCCCCAAACTACTGTACGCATAATTGATTACTCGTGCTCAATAAAAGAAGGGGTTACTTTTAATTTATTTAGGTTATTTCTTTTTGGCAGTGATAAGGCTCTAGAGGCAGCTGCTGGGCCTTTGAAGAAAGCGTGAAATTGCAATAAAGTATTTTGACAAAAGATCCTTTTTTATAATGGTTTAAAATGTTTCTTTTTTATAATGGAGAGTAGAATATTAGAGATCAATATCACTATGTTATTATCAAATGAAATACTTGCTATATTTTTGCTGGACTTGTGGGCTAAGGAATGAGGGTGATGGGACAATGTAATGTCGACCGATAAGAACGAGTAATATTACATAAGCAGATGCAACAAGTGTTTTTAAAAATAGACCGGCCGTCGAATCGGCCAATGCTTCTGTTTGTGTTTGAAAACTTGTCAACTTGCCAGATCTCATATTATGCTAGGAGGGGTTGACGTGCTTAAAACTTTCGAGTTAAACCTGTACATTGCAGGCGTTAATCGTAATCGCAAATGTCATGGAGTACACCCGCCCTCCAGGAGGCGCCAAACTCAAAACCTGCTTTGTTTCATTGTCATCTGCAAGCTTCAGGTCATGCAGATAAATGACGATCATGAATTTGTAATGAAGGCATAAAGGATGTAAAAAGCAGAGATTAACACTTACAGTGTAGAGTCTCGAATAGTACATTGGTTGACTTAACGGTTGTCCCTGTGTAATTCAATGAAATACCGACAATGGCCACTGGCGGACGAGGAAAAGCGGCTAAAAAGGTATTTCTTCTGATGTATTTGTTGTTGCAGCAATGATGATTCCAATAGTACTTCCTGTGCTATTTTGAACAGGCTGTACGAATTCTCAAAAATTAAAAACATATCTATGAAAACTAAGATAGCGGGTGGGAATTCCGTCCGGTGGAGTAAAACATCCCTCTGGATCAATAAGAAGAATTGCCACCCTAACCAAGACTAAATCATTAGCATATTGAATAATATGAATAGTTCACAGGACAGAACTCAAACCAGAGCGTACAACACTTATGAAACGTAATTTTTTAAGGAAAAACAAATGGTTCGTACTTACATGCGTGCCATATCGAAGAAGTCTCAGAAGAACAGGCATGTCGCGGTTTTTAATGAAATACCACCCGAAGTAAATTGAATTAAAACTTTTGTGTGAAGAACTGAAGTAATGTAGTGGTTTGTTCATTTTGAGCTTATTGGCAAAGATCCATTGCTAGTTATTTTTAACATCAGCAGGGAATCAGGTGAGATGGGCATTTATACTCCCAGAGGGTGCTCAACTGAATGTGGTTCCATCTGTTGGAGAAGGGGTGTTTCTGGCAAAGGTTATACAAGGGCATTTCAAGAACTTATTGTGTGTGTCAGGTAAAGAGGGTGTGCCTCAAATCAGTTGCAGCAGATTCTAGAGTTAGAATTTTGAGAAGCTTTGGAAAAAGTCAAATAAACATGGTGTTACCAACAATATATGATAGAACTGTAGAACAGGAGCAGGTAATTAATATTTTTAAGGATATTGCTTACGATAACAATTGCTTTATTGATTTGTAAGAAGTGTTGTGGTTGTCATTTCTTGTTACTTTACGTTTTCAATTGAAATAAAGTTTGAAATGTTTTTTAAAATTTCAAATCCAAGAACTATGTATTTTGAAGTCATTATTCTATGTACTGTGTGTTGAATGGCACATTTATTGGTTCAACGTCTGTCCAACTAATAAAGAGAGTTTTACTGAATATTAGTGTAAAAAGGTAGGCGATAGTTACTATGAAGAATTGATTAGTAACCTTTTAATTTATTAAAAGAAGTGCTTGAGAATTCTTTAGACATTAGAACTATTTCTGTTTCTTGAATGTTTTCTTGACTGTTGTGGATGGTAAGGAATTGAGAGGAAATGTACTATAAATATAATATCTTATATTTTTTATTCTGACTTGTCGTAGAAATTTACTATTTATTATTTCTTTCTTTGACAAAGTCATACATCACTTAAAATATAAATCATATTTATCACTTAATGGAAATGCAAATTTTAACTTCTATTGCTTTTCTCTTTAATTGATGAGTAGAACATATTTTCAGTCAGATGGTAGTTTTTGGTAATTTTACTTGTTTGTACAATTTTTTCACCCAACCTCCAGTATTATTTTTTGTCCTTGTCAATTTTAGTTGTAACAAGTTCATAAAAATGACAGGAGTACAATTTATGTTAATTGAGGAAAATTTGTAAATTTTAATATGAAGAACTTTTGACAGTAAAACCAAATATTCGTAATTATTTGGGCTATTTAAACTATAAGAATTAAGATTTTTATTCCACCACCACCACCATCATGAACAGCAGATTTTTATTTTTGAAGAGTAAATGTACTGCCGAGACATTAGGAGTGTATTTTGAGCATGTAATCATTTTATCACCCAACCACTTGACTGCTGATATAAAATTTTGCAATTAATTTAATATTTCGACAGAATTACTAATTACACGATTTGAAGTCAATGCAACAGTCATCGCACTATGAATTGAACATGTTTAAATGCCAAAGATAATTGTTGTGATGAATGATCTTACTATTATATTTATTTTAATGTCATCCAGAATGATTTCTTAAATGTGAATCGTATTGCAGATGGAGGGAGGCAGTGCTAAAAAGTTACTTCAAGATGCAGCTTCTCATCTTGACCATATGTGTTCCCTTGACATCGATTCTCAAGCCTCTTATGTTAGACTTTCTGGCATTATTTGCACAATAGGTATGTAATTGAATAGAATTTAAAGATATGATTGTAGTTTGTTTGTTGTTTTTTTTGTTTCAATTATATCTGTATTTTGTACTGATGCTTATCATCTTCACAATTTTGTGCTCGGGTTGTACGAAGCTATGTTCTTTGTTAAATATTATAAACAGAAGTTTTCATTTCAGAGTAGTATTGTAATTTGTAAATTTCAGATACTATATAATTTTTAGAATTTGTTTTAATGAACTTTTAATAATTTCAGGGCCTGCTTCTCGAAGTGTTGGGATGCTAGAGAAAATGATAGAGACAGGGATGAATATTGCTCGGTTGAATTTTTCTCATGGATCTCATGAGTACCATGAAGAAACAATAATTAATATCCGCAAAGCTGTGGATGATCATAGTGCCAAAGTTGGCATGGTGGTACCAATTGCTGTTGCTTTGGATACCAAAGGCCCAGAAATCCGTACTGGTCTTCTTGAAGGGGTAGGATATTTTTAAGTATTTTTTACATAAAACATATTGCTATGTTTGGAAATGTGTTTTTTCCTTAAGTGAGAATTCTTAAGAATAAAGGCAGATCTAATGAAATATCGATTTGAATTGACTTCCAACCCAATTTATGTCATTGTTATCCTATATTCTCATGTTTTATATAATATCGTGTTCAAAGTAAATATTTATGGATGCAAACTAAGTCACTTACTGAAAAATAAGCTATTGTGTTCCATTGCAAAAAGTTATTTGTGAAGTACACTGGAAGGGACTGATAACATGTTTAAATTTCACTATATTTTGATTGGTAGATAATTTATCATTAAAATAATAATTTTGTGTAGGTAATTTACTTTAAACTTGCAAGTTTTGAAATGGATAATGGAAATGAATTTTTGAAGGAAGTTGTGCACATTTATAGGTATTACTTATGCCAAAGTGTATGTAATAGGTTAAAATGTGTTTTGATCCTAGTGCATTGATTAAATTTTCTTCAGGGAAAGCTATTATTTTCAGTCTAATCATGGCTTTATATCTTTGTTTTTACAAACTTGAGACTTGAATAACTTGAATGAAATCATTTGTACGTAGGGCGGCTCAGCAGAGGTAGAGCTGAAGAAAGGTGACACTATCAAACTTACCACAGACAAAGTATATGCTGACCGTTCAACCTCTCAGATTCTTTTTGTGGACTATGAAAACATCACCAAAGTAGTGCAACCAGGAAACAGAGTGTTTGTTGATGATGGTCTGATTTCTCTGATTGTAAAACAAGTAGGCAAGTACCGGTTTTTTACTTTCAAGGTCATTTTGCATGAAGATTGACAATAGCTTTTTTTATTCCCCCTCTATCCCATCTGGTTTTCTTGTCTCAATGGAACAATGATATTTATAGGTCCCAACAATCTTGTATGTACTGTGGAGAATGGAGGAATGCTTGGCAGTCGCAAAGGTGTAAATCTGCCTGGAGTTCCTGTTGACTTGCCTGCAGTTTCAGAAAAAGATAAAGATGATCTCCTTTTTGGTGTGAGGATGCAAGTGGATATGATTTTTGCTTCTTTTATACGTGATGCTGATGCTATTAAAGAAATTCGTTCAATTTTAGGCAAGTACAATAATAAAATGTATAATTATACTCCTTCATGTAGTACTTTTTAATAATAATAATGTTTAATAACTCAGCTCACTGCTTTCTCTAGGCAAAGATGGAGAAAAAATTTTGATAATAGCAAAGATTGAAAATCATCAAGGAATGCAGAACTTGGATGCTATTATTGCGGAAGCTGATGGTATTATGGTGGCTCGTGGTGATTTAGGAATTGAAATTCCACCTGAGAAAGTATTCTTAGCTCAGAAAGCTATGATTTCTCGTTGCAATAGGGTGAGTTCTAAAGGATTAAATGACAACATATTTTTTTCTCATTTCTTCCTTGTTCATAGTTGTTCCTTTTCCTAATTTTTTCAAATAAAATAATGCAAAAAATATTGTAGGTTGGAAAACCAGTCATATGTGCCACTCAGATGTTAGAATCAATGGTGAAGAAACCTCGCCCTACTCGTGCAGAAGGATCTGATGTAGCAAATGCTATTCTTGATGGTGCAGACTGTGTCATGTTGTCTGGAGAGACTGCGAAGGGTGACTATCCCTTGGAATGTGTTCGTACAATGGCCAACATATGTAAAGAAGCAGAAGCTGCGATATGGCAGAAACAGATTTTCCAAGAAATATGTAGCAAGGTATGTAATAACAGCATTGGCTGTCTGCTTGCCTCTTTCAGCTTTGTTGAGGAAAATGTTGCTTTTGGTTGCAGGCACTTGCTCCCATTGATGCTTCACATGCTATTGCAATTGCTGCTGTGGAAGCATCTAGTAAATGTCTTGCAGCTGCAATTATAACATTGACTACATCTGGTCGTTCAGCATATTTAATAGCAAAGTATAGACCTCGATGTCCTATAATTGCTGTGACTAGGAACTCTCAAGTGGCAAGACAGTGCCACTTGTATCGTGCCATTCTTCCCCTGGAGTACACTGGTAAGGGTTACCAACAGTAACCATTTTTATTCCATAATAATGTTTTTGTCAGTTAGGGTTAGTAATGAAGGTAATATGACATAACTTAATACTGAAATTGATGCTTATTATTGAAAATAGAAAATACTGAAAGTTTGTTTTGATATTTGTTTTTTTATGGCACGTAGTACACCAATTAAATGTGAGTCTTCAGTCACTAACAATTTGTATTTGAGTAATTACTGCTTACATCTTTCTATCGGAAATGGTCAGTACAAGAGCATTTGCCTACCATAAACTCTTATTAATTTAATCTTTAAAACTGGAGTAAACCAACAGCCATCGAAAAAACTAAAACTTCCCCAGTGTGCATATAGACATTGTGCAGGCAACATTCAATGTGCTTGGAACTATAAGAACAAAACATTTTTTGTAGAGAATTCAGGTGTCTAAAAAGTTTTATTTCTAAAAATTGGTGAAAAGAAGAAACTTTTCAAACTTCGTACAAACCACAGAGGATAATTGTTGCTTTTATTCTGATAAAGAAAGTAGTTTTTCATTCTTGCAATGATTAAAACATACATGGATCATTAATATTTTACTAAATTGACAGAAGAATGTCAATAAGATTGAGGGTTTTTGATATTTTTGTTCTGTGATGTTTTGAAGAAGTATAGAGAGAGCTAGTGGTTGTATGTTTTAATTTCAAGATGACGTAGGTTATAATGCACTGACAGTGCTGCCTGGCAAATGTTTTTGAGAGGCAAAACGTTACAGGACTCGTACAGAGTACTAAGTACAGTCAACTCCGTTTAGAGTGAACTTCTGGGGACAAACATTTTTGGTTCACTTTATCAGAGGTTAACTATACGCTATATCCAATGATATCAAAATAAAATAGAATTTCTCTACAAAGATTGATTTTATTAATGTATAGATATAGTAAAATACAAGCAGCTTGAACTGCAAATTTCAAATTTCACCTCAGGGGAAGACTTCTTAGATTATGATCTTTGGCCGATGATGTTTTTACTTCCTCGCTATGGAGTAGAGAGAAAGTTGTGTAATGCTGCGTGAAAAAATGAAATAAAAAAATTCAGAACTTATTACAGGGCCCTGGTAATGAAAAAAGTAAATAAATCCAGTTGCCAAATTTAGAAAAAAATCCTCTGTCAATCATGTGGTGTAACCCAAATCTATGTTTTGTGGGTCCTTGATACCAAAAAATCGCATGACGACAAAATGTCTGTCTCTGTCCATCTGTGAACAACGCTAGTGGCTAAACCATTTAACCAATGTTCTCCAAAATTGATATTCCACAATCGATCTACCTGGTGTTACAGACCCTTTTGTATGCAAGTTTGCCATACAAAAGTTAGTGTTAAAATGTACATTCCTCTATTGAAAATCTTTGTTCACAGCTGGACCATTAGCTGATTGGATGCGTGATGTGGATACAAGAGTGCAATATGGCTTGACATTCGCTCAGAAGAAAGGCTTTATTAAAGGTGGAGATCCAGTGGTTATAGTGACTGGATGGAGGCAGGGTTCTGGGTTTACCAACACTATTCGCATTGTGTATGTATCTCCAAATGTTTAGACCTTACCCAAAATGTATATTTGTTATATTCTTACAGAATCTCATTGAAGCAACAGAAGGGAAATGGCTTAATAATGAAGTGAACTTTATAAAAACAAAATACTTAGTATTTCATTGTACTTACAATTAGTATTATTTGTCTTGTTGAGCATTGTCATATAAGTACATGATTTATAATCAAAGATTGTGGTAGATTTTTATGTAATCAAAAAAGAAATAAAATGAATCTAATGCTATTTGTTTTCCTCCTCAAGACATGCATCAAAGGAGTTGAATGGGGTATGTTCAAAGAATTTTTCTCAAAATGTTGCTTTTTGGGTTGGTAATGTTGCCTTTTGTATTGTTATTACTTTTGCACTTGCTTTTGAAACTCATTCAAAATCTTACAACTGCAAGTTTTGAAGAAAAGTTTGTATAATTAATTATTTTCTTGATCATGGTTCATTTATTAAAATTATGTTTCTGGCTAAACTTATTTTTATTGTATTTATTTTTTGATTTCTTTTTCAATAATACTTCTCAGTATCGCTTCTAGAAGTGGGTGTGCTTTAAAGATGTACACATGCTTTTCTGACTCTTGTTGATGTTATCTTGTAGAATTTTTCTTTCTGTTGTTAGATCTATTTTGTCATTTTTAAGAATAATCTTGTACTATATTTAATTAATTAATTACAATCAATATTTGAATTAATTGTATCAAATTTATTTTAATTTTATTTGAAGCCTTGAAATTAGGTTTTGTTGCCATTATATGAACTTTAGTGAATCAAAGTGATTAAAGTCTAAAATTACTAAATTCCCTCTTTGTATGTATCCTCAAACCTTTTTCTTTGGAGACAAATTTAAATGATCAGACCTGAAATGTAGATATCTTGAAATTTTGCCGTGCTTATTATATATAATTTATAATAATAATATATAATAATTATTGTTCTAATTATTATATATTATATTAACATAATAATAGTAATATATTAATTTAATTATCACTATTCTAAATTATTGGAAAATTTACCTCTAAGGAATTCAGATTTGGACTTATTCTTCACATGTCTAGTTGCATATAATATTAGTAATTTAAATTCAAGGACCTTCAGTTCAATTTGCTACTTACTTGTTTTTTTGTTGTTTTTTCTATTATGTTATCTGCTTCTTTTCAGTAATGTTTGAAGCTGCACATAGGCCAGAATCGAGATCTGATGGAATTTAGAAGTGGATTTCAGTAGAGGCTAATGCTCTATTACTGTATACATATAATACACATTGCTTTCATACTAATATATGCAGAGAGAAGTGTTTGGCATTTACTTCTCATTAACATTACACATTGTTTTGCCTTTTATCTGTTTACAGTAAACAGCATTACCAACACTTGCAAAAGTTAGTCTCAGTATTAATTGTTAATCAGTGTATAAATTTAATTATAGAGTTGAAGCAAATTATCTGGAGACACTCAGATTTGAAGGATGAAAAAGATCAGAAAATTTTGTTAGATTGATGTTCAAGAAAAACCTTTACTACTACATAGATCTTGTTTAAAGAAAATAATTTTGGTCACAGTTGTGCATAATGTCTGTACATTTTGCTATTAAAAGGATTATTTGTAACTGCAAATAGTTATATATTGTCATAAAATTGTTAAGTTTGTATTCTGTTTACTTCAGTTTGTCTGAAACTAATACCAACTCGGGACACAATTATGAGAATAAATAACTTGAATATCTACAAATTTATAATAAATTTCTCAGTGAAGTTGTTATTACTTGTGTTTTTGAAAGCTTCCTGTTCTGGCAGACCATTCTTTCCTAACCTGTCCTGGGGTTTTTTGATCTACTTTCATATAAATCCAAAGTTTATCTTGTAGACACTTAGTTTGATATACTACTACTATGAATTTTATTTAGTTTGTTGAATTCTTGGAGCACTTCCCATTATTAGTATGCCTTGACAAAATAATTTCTCTTTCCCCACAAATGTTGCATCTTCAGATGACCTATAATTCCACTGGTTGAAGTGACTGTGTCCACTTGTGACCCTTATTATGCGACTTTTCAATGTTTGGAGGTTTGAGGATAAAATAGTTAGCCAAAGAAATCTTGATAATCAATAGGTGTTTGAACAGAGTGCAACAAGTAATCAATGGCAGTGGGCAATTTTTGGGGTGCAACTGGATGTAGTGGCAAGTACAGTATACTCCCTCTCTTAACTGTGTTTCTAGCCAAAAGAAACTCCAGTTATTTTCTAAGCTGATTTTTACTTTCTTGTATACATTACATATATAAAGAGTAATATACATAGTTAAAGTTATGTAATGCTGTGGAAAATCATTTTGAGATTTGAATGAAAATACACGTTTTGGGGTCCCCTGATACCGAAAAGTGTTTTTTTTCAAAAGTCTTTGTCATCAGTAAACAACACTAGTGTCTAAACCATGCGTAGGATGTTTTCCAAACTGAATAAACCCATCAATCCAGCCTCACTCGAAGCTTTGAGATTTTGAAAAACATTCATTTATTTTTGGGATACTTTACATGAAGCCCCTGCGATATTTTCAAAATTTTCTCAGAACTGGCTCAACATTTTTTCTTTAAGTTTCTTGTAAGAATAAGGTTGCATAGGTCTAAATTTAACTCTAAGTTTTCGAAAATTGCAAAAGTTTGAATTTTTTCGAAGTCTTCCTACAACTTCAAAATTGAAGATAGAGATTTTCCATCAAGTAAAATTTTTTCTCCATAGTTAGTCCTTTCTTTAAGGGCTTGTACATTTTTTTGAAAATTTTAATAGTTTTGGCACAATATTGTGTGAAATTTGTGCAATATTAATAAAAGAAAAACATTTTCTCAAAAACACCTCCACAATTTTTCTTTAATTTTTTTGTAGGGATAGTGCTAAATGTACTGTATGAGATAACATAAACATCATTTTGCTCTATTTTTTTTTGTTACTTCCCCCCATCCACCCTTCTATCTCACTTTGTTAATACTTACATTAACGATGATTAGTTTAGATTATTGCATTTATGAGTACATGTGCTTCAAATGATCTCTTATCATTATATTTATGAGTACATGTGCTTCAAACCTCAAAAGTTTTCTCTGAAAATCTCAAAATTCTGCATTTTCAGAAACGCCCAAATACAATTTTCTGAGAAACTGTTCCAAACTTTTCATACAGATAGTGTGAAAAATTACACAAATGTCATGTTTTTGAAATCTAACACTTTTAACATGCACATTTTGAGCAATATGTATACGTTACTGCATTTGTGAGTGGAAATGATTCAAATGAATTCCAACAAAGTCTTCAAAAACTCATAAGATTTCTATGAAAAAGCTTCAAATTTCGCACTAACAATAATGCTTGAATGCAATTTTCTTAAAAATGGCTCCAAATTTTTTAACAAAAATTTCCTCATAGGACGAGATTTGACTCTTCTATAATAATCTTAAAGTAATAATTCAGTTCTATCATTAGGAAATTGAAAAGATTGAAAATTTCAAAACATGTACTTTTGGGGCAAGGATATACTGTAGCTGGCAAGAGTATGTGGCAAGTCTGAAAAGCTAGCCTAGAGCAAAGAAATTAGAAAACTAATTAGTACGAGAAAGCCTGTGCCATTCTGTAGCACCATTAGTTATTATATATTTAGGGTGATTCAAAAATTCATTCACAACTTCAGACATGGGTTGCTTGTAGAAAAAGTTCATATGAACATGTCTCACAATCCTTTATTATCTCAATATTTATCTATTAATACTCATAACAACTCATAAACACATAACTCATAACAAGTGCTTGAAACATTCTTGGTTTTAGACACATGTGCACTCATTTAATAATGGGCTGTTGCACTCTTTCTATTACTCTTGGATGTCGTTGAATGGTTTTGTAGACTTCCATGGCACAATGAGGAGTTTCTTCAGTCAGAGAGTCTGCCACATAAATCTATTGTTTAAAGTGTCCTCAGAGATAAAAATCCAAAGAATTGAGGTCAGGAGAACATGCAAGCCATGGAACTGGTCTTCCTCTACCTGTCCATCTGTCATGGTAGATACCAGCCAGTGTATCTCACACAATGAGACTGAAATGGGCTGGATCCTCATTGTGTCTTATTTGCAGGGGCACATTTTCATGTAGAAAGTGTTTTGAATAAAGTCTATGTAGACAGTACTTATAAGAGGTGCTGCGAGAACATATGGACCTACCAGTCAGTCATCTACAAATTCAGCCCACACATTAATCCTGAACTGTAGCGTGAGGATTACAATCTGCCCATATGTGTTGGTTGTAGAAATTTGTAATTACATCTCTTCCAAACGTTGCTTCATCTGTGAACGAAAACGTGAGACAAACAATGAATTGACCGTTTGTGCTAGAAACCATCGGCAAAAGTTCTTATGTGGTGTGTGATCAACAGGTGAAAGGCCATACACATGTTGAAAATGGTACAGATGCTGCTCATGAAGTATCCTCCATGCTGTTCTTTGAGATGTATCATTTGCTATGGTCACTTAACATATGCTGATCCCTGGATTGTCTTTGACACATTGTAGAATTTGTTCTTCATGGTCACGTGTATGACCAACAACGTCTTCCTTGGTCAATAGTGTGTGTTGCAACGGTTCCTATCTCAGCAATGGATAAACGGCACCAAAGGTTGGTTGCTGATGCTACGGTTGAACTGGCAGTAAATCGCAACATGTACCCAATTGAAACATTGAAGTCAGACTAACAAGAAATGTAAATATGTCTCCATGGCAACACATGAGTCAAGGTCTTCTGTGAATGAAAGCATATATGGACCATTTATAATACTCTCTGGGTTGGACCTAAAAGGGCACTGAGCATAAACATTCATTAATTACGAGAAAACAAAAGATGTTGGACGTAAGATGTTTTTATCTTCTTTTTATGTAAGGAAACCATGCCCGAAGTTTGTAAAATAATTTTTTAATCACTCAGATATATTGTGCTATGTCGTACAGTACAGTACATATAGTATGTATGGTACAGTACTATGTTGTGTGAGATTTAATGGCTGATTTAGTAAGGCTGGATATGTGAACATAAATGTACTGAAATTACAAACTGCAAATACAGGAAGTAGCCTACAGTAAAAGGTTTTTTCCCTAGGAAGGAAATTCTTTCAGGGTATGGTTTCTTAATTATTCTAAAATAAAATAGGCAACATAATTAGATTTTTACTGATAAAACTATTTCATTTGTATATTTTAATGCTAGGGAACAATAGTTTAAACTGCTAGATTGTTAAACAACAGTCCCAATATCTTTGGTTAAACAGGAGTGTACTGTATTGTGACAGGTGCTATCTAAGTTACAGTTTACCTCAATTATCCATTACGTGAATATAAAAATAAATTTGTGTTTTATACACATTGAAAAGTAATGGTGCTTCAAAAGTACATGCTTGTTTTGTAACTTTCAACTGTAAGTTACATTTTATATTGCAACTTCTCTCTTACTAACACTTCATCCTCCCTTTGCAAAATTCTTTAACAAAATGTCCCCGAGTCCCTAAAAAATACACATCTTTCATTTTGTCAATTCAAAAATTTTAATGCAAAAGGCATTTCTGCAATTATTGTATTCAGTGTATTGTGCACTAAACTTACAAAAATTTTCAAGGGTGTAGCCCAGGAATTGAGCCTGAGACTGAAAATTTATCATGCCAATATGCAATCAACTGAGCGCACTGCCTCCTCAGCTAAACAGCTCTTGGAATGTATTCCCAAAAAAGATATCTTTACTAACGATGTAGGTGGTGGTAGAAAAATTAACTTCTCCCAATTTTTGAAAATTCAGAGGTTTTATTGAAAATCAGGCCTGCGCCATTTAAATACACGTGCTTAACTTTATTCAAGAGGGGAAAACAAAATTAATAAAAATGAAAAGATCCATTTCAAATATGCAGGGCTTCACAAATTTCCAAGGTAGATCGGTCATCTCTTTTGAAGGAATCTTGTGAATGATTTAGGCACTCCTGTTGTTCGTAGATGGTAATATGTTTTTGAAAATATCACTTTTGGTACCAGGTTTGTCAAAATGTGCCATCAGAATTGCAAAATTGATTGATTGCAATACTTTTCTATACCAGCAATAAAGAAAGGATGGAATTTAGAAGGTACACAAAATCAAAACTCGCTCCTTCATAAGCCATATTTGTATTATATTGTATATCAGTCTCAGAAATTTACACATTCACACATCTCTCACAATCATACACACCATATTGACATTATAAAACAATTTAAAATTAATAACATACAGTATATAGGCTTGTAAATAAATGAAAAGTGAGGGAACAGAACTGTTTGATAACCAAGGACAAGACAAGAACAACAAATATAATTACAGACCATGATTATACATTTTGTTCATTACAAACTTCATTCATTCACACATTTTATGAGTTACATCAATAGCAAGAATTTTTCTGAAGTCATTAAGAAAAAAATATTTAAAAAGCATTATAAAGTACTTGTACTCACTATTTTCATACACATACAGCATGTAATGTATATCAATAAATTAAATATTAATTACCTTACCAGCCTAAATACTGGATTCATATAGAATATTACAGTACATGCATTTATAGATACATACCTTATTTACACAAATTTGACTTAAAAATACCTCTATGATGACATATGCATTGCTGAACCTTCTTGTTTTTTTTTTTTTTATTCTTAGAAATTAAATTTCAGTTGTTTTCTAGTAGCAGTAAAGCATATACCCAACACAGAACACAGAATTTTTTATACATGCTGAACATGAAATGTTGCATAGCATGGTTTAAGCAACAACTAATGTTGGCTGAATGAACATAAAACTACTGTACTTGAAGAGTTTATATACAGAACACTCACGGTACCATCATTATGTCTCACACATTCAATAGTACTGAAATCTGCCTTTAAAAAAAATGTAAACTTCTCCAAAAATTGCACAGTACACATTTCTCTCTAAATTCACATACTTATAATGCCAATTGACCCATCATTGGAATGACAAGAAAACAAAACCCATTGCTTTTAATTTTCTTCACTTACTAAAGTTCTGTCTTTGGTCAGAGATATCACCATTTTGAAAGGAATATACCAACATTCCTTTACATTCTTGCTTGCTATATTCTGCAAGAAATTAAGCTTCAACTCCTTCAATTTCTACGGTTTGTGGAGTTTCTGAAGGTATCGTAGTGATTGTATCTTCATCTGTAGCAGGTTTTCCAGTTATCCATACACGAGTATCTTTCTTTAAATTCTGTTGTTTTTTGCTTTCTTCCACTTTCTTCCAGAGACTAGCTATTTTACTGGTTACCTCCTTTTTTGCTTGAGTTTTCTTTGTAGTAACTGTAGCAACAGTTCCAACTGATGTGACAGAACTGAGGCTACAATTGCTACTTGATCTCTGGTTCATGGAGTGGGCACTACTTCCTTTTGTACTGTCGTTGCTTTTCAAGCTTTGATTACTTAAAGAAGTTTTCATTTCACCTCCTGCAATACTTCGACGATTTGGAAGTCTTGATGCAGTTGGGAGTCGTGTAATGCCAGTCCTCCGTTCTGGCATAGTATTTGCTTTCTGTAAACCTTTAGGAGCAAGAGATGCAACTTTTTCTTCATTTGCTTTGTGAGTTGTAGAAGGCTTTGCAAAAGGTATAGATTGATTATCTTTACGAAATTTTTGTTTGGCAGGAGAAATAAGCTTTGGTATTTGTTTCTTCTTGGGATCACCTTTTAAGCCAGTTTTCTTTTCTGATGGAAGAGGAATGCGTGTTTCAGATGGCAGTGGAGGTGGAATTGTTGCTTTAGCAACATTTGCTACTGTTGGTTCATCTTTAGTGAATGTACCTTGCCTTTCAGGAGGACGAAATTTAGGATCAGTTTCATTGGCCTGATTCGCTACCTTTTCACCATTATTAGAGTTACTGCTAGTGTTAGGCAACTTTTGATTAGGAACCTTCGGTGATCGAGTGGTGCTGGCACTACCAATAGAATTCCGTGATCCTGAGGCTTTAGAAACTGGGGATGGGATTTTAATTCCTGAAGATCGTGGCTGCTGAGTCTTGTTGGTAGTATTGGGACCCTTTGTAGTTTTTGGGCTGGTACTTGCTGGACTGGGACTCCCTGATGGAGTTTGTGACATAGATCGTGGTGAAGGGCTAGATGTCACTCCACCTCTGCCCGCCTGTCTAAGATTTGATGCCCTAGTGGGTCTAAAAGATGCAGATTTGCCAACTTGGGGAATGCTACTTTGAGGGCGAGAAGTTTTTAATACTGACGGTTGGACAGGAGGTTTACGGGAAGCAGGAGAGGAATACAGAGCTTTCCGTCGACCCCTTATTGGTTTAGGGCTACTGTTAGGAGCCTCCTCAGGTGCAGTTGAGTCTACACTGCCATCCCTACTTTGAATCTCGTTAAGACCTGGTTTCACTATACGAGGACGCCTATTACCTCTAGCTTCTTCAACTTCACTACTACTGCTACTTTCAGAATCTGATTCTGAATCAGAAGCACGAGTTTCCTCTCTGACATCATCAACATTCTGTTCTTTGTCTTTATCTACTCCTGCCAGAGATTCCAAGTCACCAAAACATTTCTTTACCACATGATTTGCTCCTCTGAGAGGTGTGTTGGAATTTTGTTCAGATTCAGATTCAATTGATACTAAACTTAGAGTTTCGCAATCAATGAACATATCATCACTACTCTGTCCATCAGAAGATTCACTGTGTATTCTTTCATTCAAACTGTTAATCACTATATTTGCATCATGTTCTAACAAGGTCTCAAGTTCTTCAGGAGTAATGTCAGAAGGAACACCAAACCCAACTCCCAGATTGCTAGAAGCTACACAGTCTTCTCCATTAGTATTTCTATGAACAAAAGTTGTAATGTCTTCACTGAGAGTTCGAGTTCTGTATCTGTCCTTAGCTTCTGTCCTCTTCTGCTTCACTGTTTTCATACTTTTAGATTTTTTAATTCCTGCTAATTCTGATGCTGCTGAAGCATGCGAATGAACATCATCTTGGTCTACTTTTGGAGTCTTCAGATTATCCTCTGCAATTTCAGAACTACTTTCTGGCTCAGGTTGTATCACTGGTTTAATATCAAGAGTTAAAGGCTTGTCAAGTACTTGAGTTTGAAATCTACTTCGATCCTCTTGTCGCCTTTGTTTAGGAGTAATTTTATTTGTTTTTGGAGAATCTTTGAGGGCATCAACCTCTGAAACATGGTTTATGGACACAGTTTCATCGTTTTCAGCAGTATTTTCCAAGACTTGATGAGAGTTAATTGCTTGCTGCATTTGAAGTTTAGCTGCTTTCTTTTCTTGTTCAGCTGCAATAGTGTATGTTCTGTACCGATCTTTCACTAACTGCCTCTTCTGCTTCGGTGTAAGCTGTTTGGATTTGCCTTTTTTAGGAGTTGATTCTGCTGAACTTGTTCCATACTGATCTGACTCCACAGGAGTATTTTTAAGGCTGGTCTCTGGAGAATTTATTGGATATGTGTGTGCAGGGTCTTCTGTAATTAATTCTGTGTCACTGCAAATAGTCTCAGTCCCAGGTTCCATCAGAGATTCCTGATCAGTGAAATCTCCCATTTCATTTAAGAGTGAAGGAGGATTCACATTATCAAGGTTATCACTTGTACTGCTCGTTCTAACACTAACTGATATAGTTTGAGAAGCAATATGAGCTGCATACACTTCAGCCATAGCATTGGCTGCCGGTTTGAGGAGATCAAATAATGCATCACTATTGGCTGGAGATGGTTCGGAATTTGACTGATCCTTTCCAGAGGAATCTGCCACTTCTGACGTAATGCTGGCTACACTGACCATGCTATTTTCCATATCAACTAAATCCATTACTTCTTCCATTGCAGATGGAGGCTTAATATTATCTATATGGGAGTTGCAACTACTAGATGAACATACATTGTTGTTGTCCAAGAGATTCTCCATACTGCTATTATGGTTATTACCTAATGCACGTCTCACCATCATTCCGATGGGGAGAGATTTTTTTCTAGATGGTTTTCCCTCTGATCGGCTTTGCGTACCACAAGTAGGGCGAGGCTGGGCAGGAGTAGTTGACGCTGAGTGACACCGATCTTTGCTGTCAAATGAATCATTTTCTAGATGACCTGAAAGACTAGTGGTCAATGACAAAAGACTTCCCATCATGGATGGTGGTTTGATATTATCCAAATCCATAGAATTAAGACTGTTCACACTTTGGTCCATGTCTTCAACTTCTGCCTTCACTGCTCCAGCAACTCTTTCAGCCTCTAATTCTATAAGATGAGAATCTGTCATTGATGCTTCTTGAGGCCCCGGACCAGACACATCCTCTTCAACCAGTTCAGGAAGGGCAGCCATATCATCTTTGTCACTTTTAAAAGATGCTACCATAGGAGCACTGATACTTAGACTAGGAAATGAGACATCATTTGGAGATGCATCTTCATTCCAAGTATCACTGCCCACTAAACTCTGCTTCATTACCGGTGCTTCTCCATCCTTTTCTTTTTGTCCATTCACCAAATCCTCAGTCATTCTATCCAATGATGTGATCATTGCATCACCAACGTGTTTCTTCTTCGAGCTATCTCCATCACTTACAAAGTCTGAAGAAGGGCTCTCACCTGAAGAAAGAGGCGACTTGCTATCATTTGTGTTACTTTCAGGGCTGAGTATTTCGCCTTTAGGAACCAATCTTTTCACTTTAGGTGAATCATCAAAAATAGATGGCTGCCGTTTGTATAATTCTTCCTTTACAGTCATGGTAGCAGATTCATATAAGGAGGAACTAGTTTGTCTGATATAATCAGGTCGAGTATCTTCTTTTAGATCTATCTCTAGAACTTTCTTACCATCCTCAAGAGTTAGTGTGTTAACAACCAGAAGGTCTTCGCAATTGCTTCCTAGAGAGAAAGTTTCAGTGGTGTGAGGATCGGTGGGCACATGTGCAGGGGAGCTTCTCTCGCTCTTCATTTCTGTGGTCATGTGTATGCCGAGGAGATCGTTCTCGGCGACTGCGTTGGTGATGACTCTGGTGGTGACAGTGGTACTGATGATGCTGGTGTTGACGATTGCGGTATTGCTTCCGTTTGCGTCTACTACAGTGTCCTTCGTGGCTGAAACTGCAGCAGACGACTCCAGCCCGTTTTTTGGAAGATTACCATCACCTCCACCACCACTACTGCAGGACGCTTCATCTTGTAGAGACAAGTGCATCATGTCCGATTCCAAGCTGGACAACTCACGATTGTGCCTTGAATTTGGTCTCAGCTCTAGTTTTGGCATAGGTAGAGAAGAAATGTGGTCTTCTTCAGGAAGCTTGTGGCACTCTGAACTAGCAAGAGATGAAAGAGGAAGCTTGCATGACATCCCTACTTTTTTCTTCAAAACTGGAACTGCAATTCTACTTCCTTTGGATCCACTTACTTCAGATTTGCTTTTTGGCATACCTGAACTAATACACTGTTCTAATAACGCTTGTTCTGATGGAGTGGGTTCAGTTGAACCAAATGAATCAACACTTAATGAACTTAGAGAACCATTACGAGACAGGACAGTGACCATTTCTTCTGAAGCTGAGCTATTTTTGTTGAGAGGACGGGATGAAGTAGTAGAATCTTCATGTCTGTCACTACGGTCCCCCCAGCTCCCATCCGAAGCCATCATCAGATGAGGGCAGGGAGGGGCTTCCAGTGTGTCACCTTCTGACGTTTGTTCAGAAGTATTCAACACATGGGGGACAGGCGAGTGAGTACTTGATGCACCAGATGCTGGACGGGCATGCTCTGAAACAAACAAAAGGGGAATTTTCATAAAAACTAATCAGTTCAAAGAAAGAGAATCTCCACAAGAACACCCCCCCCCCCCCACAAACACACACATCAACAACAACAAGGAGATGCTTGACAATTGGAGATGCTTGACAGAAGCATTTTGATTGATATTCTATAACTTGAATTTTAACACCTTTATTATAATTCACAATTCAAATATAAATCAACATATTTCAAATAATTTATTTTCATATTCCTACAAATTTTTTGATAGGCAATAAATGGACTGTTTCTAGACAGTATTCTGAAACGAAACATACATTAAAGAAACATATATGCATCCTGAACATTATTTTAAGTATAGTGCACCTTACGGAAGCTACTTCTGCCATAGTTTTCCATAAAAGTGAAACCTACATATCACACATGAACCAAGGGAAATTATACTGTGATTTTAACATTGCTGCGTTTGAAATTTCATCAGCTGTTACAAGGCCATCCAATTGGGACCTTATACATCACTACAGTGATGTAACGCTGGTGGTGTTCAACTTTCTGATTGGATGACACTGTAACAGATATTTTACTTCAAACGCAGCTCTGTAAAAACCACAATATACAATGTCGGATCCTTCTCTTGATCAAACGTTACTACACTTATCACTGCTGAAAAGATGACAAGGCCAGCAAAAATGTTCGTTCAATTTAGGGCAACCCTTTACCCATTTGTGTCTAGAATAATTAGAAGTCAAGAAGTGTCTGTTGTACTTTCGCTTCCTGTCTTGACATTTCGCAGTCAAACCTGGAAGTTCTGATTGGTGCCAACTGTTCTTTTATTTTGAGCTTTTCTGAAAACCCAATACTATGAAATTCAATCCTTAATAATTATTCTATAACACAATCACACAAACCACTAGCATCTGGATCATTAACGCATGCCATTTTCACAAAAACTACAGAGAAGCAAAACTTAGGAATGACCAGTGAAGGACTGTTAACGGCAATATTTTGCGGTGCCTAGTTACCGTCCAGCCTCACATCCTCTCCTCTCCCCATGCTTGAAACATGAGGAGCTGAAGGTTATCGCAGTTGGCATGTGGTGACTCCCATTCACAAGTGAATTCTCAGGGCAACATTAAGAACCGTTTGAAAATTCTCCCTCTGACATACTACATAGCACAGAAACTTACAGATTTGGAAAACTGGCTCCTGGTAACAAAACTCTTATTTTTGGAATGTGTTTTAAAGATGTTCAAAATCTCAATAACTTTTTATGGGATTACCATACTCGTGAAACATTTCTTATACATTTCAAATTACTAGGTATACTGTCGGTATACTCAGTGTATTGGAGAATTCACCACTGCTTTATTATATACTACAATTACTATTGTATGAGAAGTTTGGGACAAAAAACTGGGAAACTGGGTGTTCAGTTGATAAAGGATGAGAGTAAAAGGTACATTTTTATTTTTAATGTTAAAGAACACCTAATTTCATTTGTTTGGTTCCTTTGAGTTGAGAGGCTAGCTATTTAGCTAGTGTCAAAAATTAGCCACTGTTGGGGCTTGAGCCCTAGAACCTGCTCATCACAATCCCTGCAAAGACAGAGGTAATCCTGCCATTCAGCTGGGAGGTATCTTTTTAAATAAGGGTAATGACGTATCGCATAACAGCATTAACAAAAATCATTAACCAAATGACGTCTTTCTTCCTAGCACACTTGAAAATCATTGTCAACAATCAGAGTAGTTACCTCCTCTGAATTTACTATCTTACCTCCTTGAAAATCTTCATCATCTTCACATATGCTTAAAGAACTTAGAGATGCTGCATGTGACACTTCAAGAGGAGTATCTTCAGTTGCAAATCTAAGAGGTGTATCACAAGATGTTCCTTCTGACACTGGTCGACTGAGAAGTGACCTGTATTAAAAAATGAAAATTCAAAAAAGATGGTATTACTCAATTTCCTGTACTAAATGGTTGCTCACAAACAATGAAGTATTTAGAACTAAAAAAACAAAAGTAAATGATTGGCTGTCCAAGTGATGCCGAAGTATCTACCACCTGGTGCTGACATTTCAAAGCTGGCCTGCAGGGTAAACAAGCCCTGAGAAAGACCACAACAAGATGGTCGAAATGTCGGCACCACAGCCTTCAACATGGCATCACCTGGACAGCCAAGATCATTTGCATGACTGGTCACAGAAGGCTATGACTTCATTTTAGAAAATAGAAATTAAAGTATAAAGTACCTGCGCACACAACCACTTGAGATCCCAGGCTCACCACTATTGATAGTTAAATCACTGAGTGATGAACGAGTAGAGAAAGTTCTAGGGCTTCCTTCCGTTGCATACGTTTCCAATTCATCTCTCGCTCCTGTGCATTGTGGAAGTACCACTTGCGATCCAGGAACCTTTCCATTTTCTGATGTCAGTCGTTGGGGAGGGCTTGCTCGAGGTCGTCCCACTGCAGGGCGTCTAGCAGGCATAGGTTGTCGTGGAGGACCATGATCCAAGCCACATAAATGATGGCTTCGTGGAGGTTGTACTGGGACTGGTCTCCTTACAGGATGTGACTGTGTAGCAGAAACTGCTCCTACAATTTTATCTTGCACTGTCAGCACTGGCTTAGCAATGCATCCAGGTTGAGGTAAGATTCTTCTGGTAGTTTGTGGACGGGCCTAAAAAACAAAAACATGTAATTTAATGTAATTGTTCTTTATCTTCTTTAACATGAACCAAACAATCCCTAATTAAATTATTATAAATAAATAAATTAAAATTTGAGAGTTTGTTCACAATTTCAAAAAAAATTAATCTCATATGGTTATTACAATGATATAAATACCAATCCAATTTTTTAGATTATATAATTTATATTCATCATAACTGAATTATTATAATTTACATGATTTTTTTGTCTGTTCATCCAAGGTAATCTCTGGAATGACTAATTTTCTATTAAATGCATTTTGATTTATTCTGGTAGCATATTTAAGCTTTTGAATAATTTATGGTAAAAAAAAATTGTGACTGAACATTTACCAGGATTAAGCAACACTGCATCTGTTTAGAGCTGCCCATAATTACAATAGTGGTAGTAACGATGATCAAGCAAACTTATCAGGGCAAGGTGATGCCAAGTGAGACAGGAAAAGGCAAGGCAAGTCAGTTAGGAGCGACAGCGTGGACCTGGGCAGGCCGAGGTGGGGTGTGATACAACATAATGGGGAAGATTGAGGCAGGACAGGGATATACAAGATATAGAATGCCTTTTCCTATTTAATAGACAATTATGATTAAGAAATACCCAGGCAATGGAGGGCCCTTCAGCTAGTCTTTACTGTATTTTTCTGTTAAATTTAATCCTTTCACACAATATCTTTTGTATAGATATTAGGTCACCTTCACTTCTGTTTTAAGTCTACTGCCATAAGGCAGTACCCAAGATTCTTTCTTTCCTTTATGCATTTCCAGCACATTTTCAAATGACAACAATGCTATTACACTACATTTGCAGTACGTTGACAGTCCACTTTAGCTGTCTAAACGTATCATTCTCATCCCTCCCTCTGCATGAAGTGCACTAACTTTGTGAATTGTGCACTCTGGAATGATTCATTCTGGAATAAAAATACTTCTCTCCTCCTGTCTAATACAATTTTCCAAGAACATGTAATATTAATCAAATATTAACATTATTTTAATTCTGAATGTTTCTCTGCATACTGTATTTATCTGCATATAAGATGAGTTTTTTCCTTAATACCCAATTCGAAAAATACAGTGTTGTCTTTAAGAAATATACAGGGTTGTCTGTAAGTTTAGAAACTTGAACATTTGAGTTACATTAAGCTGCAAAGACCTTGTGAAGTGAAGACTGCATTTCTATTATTCTTATTTTGTATTTCAGACTTATTCTGGCATCCACTGTGGTATGGCAGGCAATATTCTTGAATGGACAAGTAAAGAGTCTTAAATGAATGGCATTGTAAATGAAATGCAAATTGAAAAGAATAAAAATCATTGCTGATATTTTGTTAAATAGCAGGCTCAAGAAGGCCAAGAATCAACCTGTCCTTGCAGACTCTTGGTTCGACACCCAGCAAGTGCGAATCTGTGTTTCACAAGGGATTGAAATAGAAAAATCTGTGAATTGAAGTACGAATTCTACATTTAACCACAGATATGGAATTATAAAAGTACATTTTTTCTCAGCAAAAGAAAATCCCAAATGTTGGAAATTTTGTTGTCCTCCTAGTTTGGGAGGAGAACCAGAAAGAAAGAAATGAACAGTGATAAACATGATGATGAATATAGTAGTGATAAAAAAATGATTATGATAATTTCATGAAACAAGAAAGCAGGCAAAAAGGTTTAACACCAATAACACAATTTGCGATTTTATGTTGACTGAACAATAAGAATTAGTTGAAAGTGAAAGAAAAATTCTCACAATACCTCTTAAAAAATTAGGGGTCCTCTTATATTTGGGTGAATATAACCTTTTGCTTTCTTTTTAACCGAGTCAATTTTATGACTACAAATTGTTGTAAAACATATTTTTAATAAAGGCAAAAATAAATTTTGAAATTAATCAGACACTGTGACTTGAATCTTTCTTTTTAACAGTATAGTTCTAATGATTTACTTTTGGCATCCCAGACTGAATACATTCTGCAAGAATGTTGTCTCCATCGCCAGAAAAATTAGAACTGTCATCTGACAACTCTGGCCTTTCTTCTTGATCACATGGATCCACTTCTCCTTCCTCTTTCTCTCCGGGAGCAGCCCCTGCTTCTTCTCGGCCGGCTTTCTCCTGGGAAGGTGGGGCTTTTATTAATGACCCATTCGAAACCTCAGTCTCGTGATCGTCGCCTGGCAGCGACAGCACAGAGAGGTCAGAATGAGACCCTGCATGTGAAATGTTGGCAGGTGTTCCTTCAGTGTGGTAGGTACGAAGTGCATCTTCACATACTCCACCTCCAGGGACCTAAACACAAGAAACATGCTCATAAAATGCCCTTCAATTTTGAGGAAGATTACAGGATTTAGCACATTTTTTATTTTTCTGATTGTTAAAAGTAAGATCTGAATATAATAAGTATGTGATTGACAGTTGGGTGTAACCTCAACCACGTGCTTGCAGCACCAAGGCAAACAGACGAAAGCAACTTTTAAAAATTCATAGTAAATGAAAGAAAATAAACGTAGAACTTAAGTGCATTTTCTAATCCTTCGCCAACAATTGCAATTGCACAGTTCCATAACGAAAGAACAAATTTCAAAATATTAATTCAGAGTAGCCACTCATTTCTTGAAACAAATTTCCCTCATTTGGTCCTGAATCCCAACGCATTTTTTCATGATAAAATTTACAATTTTACACTACTTAAAGAAAATATTACTTTTACCTTCATACTAATTTGTAAGCTCTGTGATTTCGCCATGACGAAGTATAAAATAAACCACGTTATCTCACCAAATAAAAATTGAACAAAATATAACATTGTACTAGCGTTTTAAGGAATAAGATCTAGTTTTATCACCCTTTTAAAAATTTCTCCGACTTCAAACAATCATCACACAAATTCCCTGACTTTTTCCATTTTTTCCACGTTTTCCTCGAAGTGGCTACCAGTTAATTTGAGGTCACTGCATAAGTAAGCCGATTCAAACATTGTGTACACAAATTTACACAAAGCATTTACTTGTTTTTTTTTAAATAAAATGCTTCACTAATATCACACGACTTATTGTGGGTGTCAAACAGCACCCTTATTACTAGTAACAACACTGCCTGATTCAGGCTGTTATCAATTCCTCCACAGTAGGTTCAATGTCACATTCATTCTGTCATGCTCATTTATATTACAATTTCATGTGCGCCACAAATTTTTGCCACTGTTCTGGGAGTCTTACATGGCCTCCCAGAAAAGATTTTCCACTTTTGTTACTGTAAGGTTATATTATTTTTCACCCGCAATAATGAATACAAGATGTAAAAGAAATATAATAATAACTACAATAACAAGGAAGGTATAGAACAAATATAATCATCACAAAGCTGACAGCACACGCAACTCTGAAATCCCACAATGCACCTCAACACAATTCTCTCATCACTACACACAGACAGATGGGAGATAAACACAACTTTTGTGTTGTGATTAATTTGCCCTAGAATATAAGGTGACTTTGGCGAAGCTTGCGATTCACAGTTGCCAAGGTTACTGTGCTGGCATTACCACAAACTGTCAATCACATATTAATTTTATTTGGAGTATAGTAAAAAAATTTTTTTTGAGAGATCTGACCCTTATCAGAAATAATTTCAAACGATAATGAAAAATTCTCTCTCCAACAAATACATAAATTGTAACTTCCATAGTTGTTGCAGTACTTAGATCCTTAAAATGGTTTAAAACTAAATGAATAGAAATGCATACCTCCACGAAAGTCATGGATTTTGTGCTGGTCCGAGTAGGTTCAGGCTGGCGATTTATTCGATGTAACCGGGGCATGTTATTACTAGGAGTCTTTATTGGGATACCACTGGGTCGGCCACCACGATTAAGTGGTCCCGAGTGAGGATAGTGTCGAGCAATGGATTGTCCACGAATTGGCACTTTAATGCCACTACTACTTTGTTGACTTTGGCGTTGCCTGAAAGTAAGAAATTCTGTATAAATTAAATAATAATTACTAGTTTAATAATACATTCTATAAATATGTTTCACAAAATACTCTGGCAAATAAACGGTAAGTGGATCAGATGACGTCGCTTCACTAGAAATGCAAACACATGGAACATTTAAAGAAAGTAATTACACCTAAACAATACATACACCAGAATTATCAATCTTCATTTATTTCCTTTAGGGTTGAAAATCAATTTATTTTTTTAGTTCCATTGTTCAATTCTCTTATTAGATAGCTGCAGCTTGTTAAATGATAGTCATTATGATATAGGTTCATTATAGTACCTACAGGTGATTGACCTAGGGTTCGTATACGTCCTGTAAAATACTGGATCATCCTGTTTTCAGAATTCTGTTCCATTGTCCCCCCAAAAAATTGTCAGGACATCAAAATGTCCCATATTTTGCTTTGCCCCTATTTTGCTAATGATTAGTGTGACTAAAAAATATAAATTATGGTTTTCTACCCAATATCACACTAAAAAAACAAAATAGTAACCTTCCAGTTTCTTTACCACATCTCAAGAATTACGAATATATTCACATCCTTAACACTGCCATCACAGCTGTGAAGTACAAATTGTTTAAAGTTGATTTCCTAGTCTATCTATTTCATTTTAGCTTTCTGAAAAGGTGCACATTATTTCTAATCCTTTCTTTTACAAAAATATTTATAAGAATCTTTTATATATTTACTGTGGACAATTTATTCTTGTTCTTAACTTAGATTTACATTTATTCTGTTTCTTTCAGCCTTGAAAATGAGACAAAACAGCCTTGAAACATTGGCTGTAACAAGTATTTATCAATTGCTGATTCATATTAATAAAGCTTAAAAAGTAAATTGACTATCTATAGTAACTCTTGGTGTAATCTCCCCAAAGTTAAACATTGTTTTGTTTATATGTGTGAATATATCTGAATTACAGTATTTGTTGGTTTATAAGACACACTCTTTTCCCTTTAATAACACGTCCAAAAAAAACCCAACTGGATGTGTCTTACGCAATGATGGGAATTTTTTAAACTGAATGTTTAGTATATGGGATTACAAAAACCAATTTTTTGTACACTGAAAAACAGGAATTTCTATTTCTGCAAAATTTATTATTATAGAGACTAAAAGTATTGCAAGAAGAAAGAATGCTGAAAATTTTGTTGGGTCAACATTTTGTATAGAATGATTTTTCTAAGGATGAGCCAAAGTGACAGTTCGCGAAAACAAGTGAACATCTCATGTATTTCAGAGAAGTATCCCTCCGCCGTGACAGCTGTTCAGCCACGCCCCTTCGTAAAGTGCTAATGGTTCCTGTGAAAACATTATGCAGAAGTCTAAGAGTTTCGCTGATGTATATGCACGTACGTGAATCCGGGAAATATTTATATTTAATTACGTATGTGTAAAATCTCTTAACATACTCTCACAACCAGAAAAAGAAAACTGTCACGAATGTAAATAGAAAGCTCTCAATCACAGCTCGCCGCACAACAGCACAGGAACCACGTGCATCGCATTCTCGCATTCAAGTCGTGGTACGCATCTCGCATTCAAGTCTCGGTTTTAAAATAAACATAATATTTATCACACAAAAAGTAAATTCAATGTAATGTTAATAGAAAAAAAGAATTTTTACAGATGAGCACATAACACAGTATTTCCTAATTTCAATTATTTTTCAAAGCGCTCTATATTTTTGTCGGACGAGGACATCAGAAAAGGAAGCGTCGAAGCCATTTACAAGTTAGCCAACTGCAAACGAACAAATGCAGGAAGGGAGTCTAATGGGCTCGAGAGCACAACGACCTCAGAACCTTCAGTTATGTTGCCAGCACTAGCTGTCACTTTGGCTCATCCTTAGGAAAATCACTCTGTAGCAGATTTATGATTATGTATTGTGTAGCAGATTTATGACAAAACACAGTTTTTCCATGCATACTAGAAAAATATCAAAGATTTCCAGCAGAATTTGAAGAAAAGTTCATTGCTTTTCATAGGTCACAATTCCCACTCCTTTCATAAAAATAAAAATCAAGTAAAAAATTTAACATTAAAGAATGACATCTTTCTTGAAAATAGGGGTGCATCTTACACACTGGCAAATACGGTATATCCGAGTATGAAAAAGATATATAACTAACGAGTTAATATGTTACTTCATGTACGATTCTTCGGGTCTGTGCACAAAAATAATGTCCTGCAGTGTGTTATATTAAACATTGTATTTATTACAATGAATTATTATGAATTGACTTCTTGGCTGTCTGGGTGATGCTGTGTAGTGGGCTGAGAGGCCAACGTTTTGACTGTCATGTCGCAGGCTTCCCCAGGGCAGTGAGGTGGCTTCTCAGTCCACTATACAGCGTCACCCAGACAGCCAAGTCATTGACTTGAGCCGCAGAAGCTTACATGTACACTGAATGAATTGAATTGAAAACGAATATTTCATAGTGAAAAAGCTGAAAATTGTCCGAGAAATTGTTCATATCCATTATTTTTCGATTCTGAAGAGCTTTCAGGCCATTTGCAAATGAGAACAGAAAATTCTCCAGGTTAGAGGATGCCAGTCAATTATCTACATGTGATTTTTAAAAACAATCCAGATAAAACAGGTTAAATAATGTTTAGGTTTGGATGATCACTGCATCAAAATTTGGAAATATAAGACAGAAAATCTGGCAGAGTGATATACCAACCAATTCGAAGAAAAGTGTTAGTAATTTATGATGATGTGTGTTTATATCACAGTCCCTGACCGTAAAATTAAGTTTTAGTACTGCTTGTAAAATTACTGAAGAGAGAAGCAAACAAGATGACCACATGTTTTTCAAATGTGATATTTAGGGGAAACCTTGTCCTTATATTTGAATAATTATGGTAATATCATAAATAAAAAGTGCATTCCTAACAGAACTTCTTGTTACTGAGAGGGTCACTTTTTCCCAAAAAATCTCATTTGAAAAATATGAGGTTGTCCTATATTCCCATATTAAGACTAGGTGGTTCAGATTTAGGTTTTTACACTGCATTTTCATGTCATGAAACTAATAAATATTGTCGTAATAATAAGCTGCAAAGATAATAAAAATATTGCACGTCCACTGTACATAACTGTACACATTCTCATGATTATTTCATGAATATTCCTGACAATTCAAACCAACCATTCAATTTTTGAATGGGCCAGAAAAAGAGAGAATCTCAAATGAATGACATTGCCTCAGGTGAAATGCGATTTAAAAATGAATAAAAATTGAAAGATTTTGTTACACAATGCACTGATCGAAGTGATCACACCAACTACTGGTGCAATAACCAATTCATGCAAATCTGTGTTTGCAAGAGATGGAAATGAAGAAAATTCACATTGAAAGAAGTACTAATTCTAAATCTAACCATAGAACAAGGTGATAAAAGAAACATTTTCTTAGCAACAACTTTTCGTAAAATAAGATTGGACATAGTTGGTATTAGAGCTTGCAACAGATGTCCTGCACACGTGCAGACATGCCCCTCCCGTCCCCTCCCCTCCCCTCCCCCACATACACACAGTTGGGTATCAGGAGGAAGGGTGGGAGGCAGATGGTATGACAGCTTGTCTTCAGAGAAGGTCTGTCAACCAGTGCATGCTGTTCACATGGGGGTGAGAATGGCAACGAGAGGCACACTGGCGGTAGGTTTGGAGAACTAATCATTTAGACAGGTAGCATGGAGAGAAACAGCTGAGCTGCGATTCTCAGGTCATGGGACTGCCCCTTCCCATGATGTTCTAGCCTTCACTCAAGCTCTCTTAAGTTGCAGTGCTCATGTCTGAGCAGCAAACAGTTCCTTATAGTCAGCTGCTGATTCTTGATGTTCTAATTTGGTTTAAGGCTGGATATAAAGCTTTACTCTGAATCGTATGACATCTTGTATTTTTGTGACAAATGTGATTAATGTAGGTGACACCAAGTGTTCTACTGGAAAAATCTTTTTCATTGCCTTGTGAAGAACAAAATAAGGTGATAGATCTCTGCTCGATTTGGATGTTAGTAATGTTTCAAAATGCTCAGACAAAATATGTGTATGATACAGGGAGTGAGAGAGAAGAATACAATTACAATAGGATGTGGAGGTGTGGAATTTCACCAAGAAATAGTTCCATCTATAATTCTACTAATGAAAAGTCATGACTGTAATCAGTATGAACACACAAGAAGGTTTATGAGATGTGGGAGCAGGAGAAGGGTGTATTGACTCAACAATTTGTAAAAGGAAACAGTTAATTTTACACAAGCAGAGCTCTACACTAATAACGATAATAAATTACCTGCTATTCTGCATGCCAATGCTAATACATGCTGCAAGCATGTCTTCATCATTTTCCTCTTCCCCTTCACTCACTGGTGCCAGTTCACAACAATCTGCCAACTCCCTCTTCTCCTTCTCCATATCCTGCTTCTCCATTCCATCTTCTGCAGAAGAGCTGCTACACCCTGCCACTGGACCACTTCTGTGAGCCACAACTACGGCAGCTGGTCTAGCCTGTGATTTAAGCACTCCTTCCTGGAAAAGCATGACTCAAACATTATTCTTGAACATATTTCTTTACATCACTATCTAAAACCAGTAAATACAGCCTTTCTTCATTATATTATATTATGTATGTAAATAAATAGATGTTCAAACCATTACAGGTAAGATAAAACAAAATGATATACATCTATAATTAGTTAAAATTAAATCATATTTTTGTAAATTCCCTCTTAAATTTGCAATTTACAGACTGTTTACTGTGAGTACAGTCACAAGCTAAGCTAATTTATTCCAATAAAGTATGTTTTGAAATATGAAAGTTAATTACACATTTATTTATTATATTAAGTATAATTAGGTATTCTTTGTTATCCCTGCTATCTGACTATATTACATTAAGATATAAATTGTTGAAACGTAAAGTTGAAAAAGAAAATGAAAAGTTTCTGGGACTCAATGATGCCTCAAGTGATTACAAATATTAGCAACTAACGCTAATTATGATACTTATCTATAGGGGTTAATAAATTCTGAAATTATCATTATTTTAACATTTTAATTACTCTGGAACTATAAGTTCCAGGGCAAGTGTCCCAAACCCTCGCATATAAACAATGTAAAATATTTTGTACTTTTTACCACTTGAGGCAGAATGTAGCAAAGCTCTGCTTAGAAATGTTCACATTTCAGTCTTGATAAATACACAATTATTACAAAACCTTTTATAAAAGAATTTCAAACCTTCAAAACAGCATCATTACAAATCTTGGGCTCGTCATCAATGGTGAGAGAGCTGAGACTTGTTGTACGGGAAAATTCTACAGGAGTGCTCTCCTCTTTAAAAGTTGCCACATCATCTTCAAATACACTCGCCTTCATTC